>DWKC01000135.1:0-15635 GCA_018249195.1 Racta chiria
CTGAGTGTGTTGGCCTACGACACAAATATTTTTCTTTCTTTCTCACAAACAATATACAAGTAGTCTGCTACCATAATTTGGTACGTACAACGTAATATTACGTTTATTACTACATGTGAATGATAATTACAGATAAATAATAATAATTATATATTACATTTCGCAAAATATATGTTTTTAAATTATGTACACAAATAAGATTTTATAAAATTCAGGATTGTATTCTTCAGTTGCCTAAACCTGTAAAGCCTGTAATATAGGCAACTGAATACACCCATAGAGGTATCTTTTAAGTATAATTAAATTATTAGATTGAGGTAAATTACATAAGGATAGATTACCTAAAGGTTATATACAGATACTAAACTGCTTTGAAGCCCGAGCTTTCGTCTCGGTGAATTACTTTGTTTTTTATTCCTGTATTGTAGCATGAGCTCTTCATGCAACAACCATAGATTACTTATAGGCAGTTTCCAGTTGCAGATTATTGTTCCTGCATTGAAATGGTTCGTCGTTAATTATATCATTGTACGTAGCATTGTTTTTTTAATAGATTTTTAACGTTGTAGTTGTCAGTTAGGGGAGGAGTTAGAAGTGTCAGAATATCGCATTGCAATAACTTCGATATTATATGTGGTTTCGAAACACACAGCATTTGTTTGAAGAAGTGTCCTATGATTACCTATGATTAAACAAAAGTCCATACCTTTTAGCTCTTCATTATCTGTTACCTGTCTCTTTCACATAGCAGGGCTCGGCTAATTATTCAGTATTGTGTTAATTGTATTAATCTGTCAGTATTGTCAACTGACAATACTGACAGCCGATGTCAAGATGTCACAGTGTTTTAAATATTTGCCATGAATAAGCGATCTTTTTTTTTCAATAAGTTTTATTCAGTTATACAAGTATTTTTTACACGAGAATGAGTGTTCAACAAGGGTGTGTTGATAACGGCGTCAGTGATCAGTCGGAGATCGATGCTTCGGATGGAGATCGGTCATCTAGACATCAGCCTAGTACATCTAGAAATGAAAGCGGGTCTTCCTCATCCTCGGAGGATGAGGTGGGCATCGCTTCACCACCACCTAATAAACGCCGTAAGTACAGTAAACGTACACCACGTGATCCACGAATTGATTCGTTAATTAATCAGGTGAATTACATTTCTGGTTATTTGACACAAATACCTAATTATATTATGTCCGTTAGTCAGAAGTCGCAGGATTTAACTCCGTCTAACAAAGTTATTACATTAGAACAACCTAGCACTTCACAGTCACAATATTTGTATAACCCAGCTAGCAACCCTATTAATTTCCAATTAGGTGATTTACACACGGATTTTGATGAAAAGAAAATTATTCCCTCTGCTAAAAAGGAACGTCTTGATAGGGTTAACGAGCTTCAGCATTTTAATACACAAGCATGGAAAGGTTTACGTTATAAATCACTACTACAAGGGTATGCAGCCACCCCTGGTTTTGTATCCCTTAAAGTGAATGAGGAATTATGCCATTATAATAAAACAAAAGACTTTTTAGAATCGGCTGAAAACATGCTAGCAGGATTGACTAATGCAGAACTACACCGCCAAGATTTGTTAAGACAGGGCTTACAGGAATTACTTAACTGGGCAGGACAAAACCCAAGCGAGTTAAATCCTCCAGCATTGTTTGAGAAAGTTTCTAGTCTTTTAGGTGTAGGTTCCCCACTTCATAAGTGCTCGGAAAATATTATGCAAATCATTTGTGGCAGAAGAGGTGAATGTATAGAGATAAGAAGAGGAAGAATTTTAAAAGAGATAAATAATCCAGTAATTAAGTCTACTTTAAAGGACATTCCACCAAGTGTGGAATATCTCTTCAGTCGAGAAGCCTTACTCCCTGTTATCCAATCTCTGGGAGGCACACATACATGGCTAAATCAGCCAGAATACTTAAAAACAAGGGGTTCAGGAAGGGAAAGGCCCTCGACAAGTTATAAGACTGATAGGAAACCCCAGGGTTCATATATAAATAAGTCTTCTAGACCTGATCAAAGAAATAAACAAAATAATTTTCAACCATCTCAAAAGCGTAAGTTTCGAAACTACCCCAAAACTAGAGCTAATGGTAACCAAATCACCAAGCAAAAATGACTATATAAGGTATCACCAAGCTTTCAAGGCAGGATGTTTGAAGGATCATGTACAAGCATGGAGGGAGCTTGGTGCAAACAAATATATTCTCAACATAATTACCAAAGGACGTATTCCATTCAAGACAAAGCCACCATTCCAACACTTAACACCTGCAGTATTAGAAAAATTCAGAACAAAAACATCCATAGAGATGTCAATTATGATTCGGGATTTAAAGGAAAAAGGAATCTTAGAAGTACCCCCAGTGTTAAATGCAGGTTTCCTATCCAAGATGTTCTTAGTAAAGAAGCAGGATGGAGGATTGCGCCCAATTTTCGACCTGAGGGGACTGAACAGATTCATTGCTACCAAACATTTTCAGTTGGTTTCGCAGACAGATGTGGCAGACTTCCTACAGGAAAACGACTGGATGGTGAAAATCGATATTCAACAGGCTTACTTTCACCTACCAATACTGGAATCTCACCGTCGATTTCTAAGGGTTCACTACAAAAATCAGGTATTACAATTAACTGCTCTGCCCTTTGGCCTTTGTTCTGCCCCCCGGACATTTGCCAGCCTGTCCAATTGGGTCGCAGAGACCTTGCGGGCCAGAGGAGTAAGACTATTGATATATCTGGACGACTATATCCTAGCAAATCAAGACCAGCACAAATTGCAGAATCAAGTCTCGGAGACTTTGGGAATTCTGCAGCGACTAGGCTGGCATGTAAATTACCAGAAGTCTGTGTTAGAGCCATCCCAGGAGCTGGAATATTTAGGCCTTTTGTGGAACACAAAAGCATGCACAATAACCTTACCTACAAAGAAAAAGATAAAAATAAAGACCATTATAACTGGAATTTTAAAGCAGGGATGCTGCACACTCAGGGAAACTCAGAAGTTATTGGGATTCCTAAATTTTGCAAACCTGACTACAAAAAGAGGACGTTTACACTGTCGACAGACTCAACGGTTTCTAAGAGGCTTCAAACGCCAGATGCCAAAGCAAAAAAGAGATATACCTGCCCCAGTGCTAAAAGACCTTCTTTGGTGGAAGAATGCTGTAGACCACAGTACGGTAATGATGCACAAAATAGACATAACCCATTTTTTAACTACAGACGCATCGGATGCGGGCTGGGGTGCCCACCTCAACGGAACATATATGAGGGGCACATGGTTACTTCACCAAAGGTCTTGGCACTCAAACCTGAAGGAGTTGTTTGCGGTACACGGAGCCATAAGTCGTCTTCAGAAGTCTCTGAAGAATGCACATATTCTTGTACAATCGGACAACGCAACACTCTTGGCGTACATCAGGAACGAGGGAGGCACAAGATCCCTAGCCCTCTTGCAGCTGACGGGAAGGCTTCTGGAGCTGACGGAGCGACTGAATATTACCCTCACGGCGGCGTACCTCCCGGGGAGGTACAACGGCATAGCCGACCGCCTATCTCGAGATCGACCAGTGCCGGAATGGCACTTGTTGCCCCCGGCTACGGAAGCCGTGTTCAAAGTTTGGGGCGTACCAGACGTCGATTTATTCGCGTCAAGGGCAAGTGCAGTCGTAGACCGATACGTAACTTGGGACTCAAGAGATGGCTCAGCCGTTTTTTGCAACGCATTCAGTCGTCCTTGGAACTTCGAGCTGGCGTGGGTGTTTCCACCGCCCAACCTAATGCCGATGGTGTTACGCCATCTCAATACAGCAGTAGGAGTATACATTGTCATAGCTCCTCGTTGGACACAGTGCTTTTGGCTGCCAGACCTAATGGAGAGAACATTAGCAGATCCAATCCAGATACGGAATTTGCGCGACAGCCTGATAGACCTGACAACGGGCAGAACTCCTCCTCAGGTAGAACAGTTGGAGCTCCTAGCATGGAAAGTTGGGGGTGGGCCGATCAAATAACCCATTGGTCACCAGAAGAAAGAAGCCTGCTCAAGAAAAGTTGGCGAGATTCTACTTTGGTAACCTATAAGGCCCCTATCAGGCGATGGTTATCATGGTGTGGCCTCAACAATATTAATCCTCGGACACCAGAGGGTAATGATGTAGCTAGATTCTTAGCAAAATTGTATCTGGAAGACCACCTGGCATATCGGACCATTCTCCTTCATAAATCTGCTATTTCCACATACACAGCAGCATCTTCAGTGGACTTAACTAAGAATTTCTTTGTAAACCAAATTCTAAAGGCTGTGTCTTTAATGAAACCCCCAGAAAGAAGGATTAAAATTTGGGATACAAAATTAATTTTTAACTGGCTTAGAGACACCCCTATGACTGAAATACTTTTTGACATAGCTAGAAGAACTGCAATAATCTTATTACTGGCTTCTGGGCGAAGAATACACGACCTTACACTCTTGGATTTATCACAGGAGGGTTATGTTGTAGACAACACCAATAATGAAATAGCTCTATGGCCAAGATTTGGTTCAAAGACTGATAATGCTGATAGGAGACAGTCTGGATGGTTGTTAAAGCAGCATCCGGATGCATATGTATGCCCAGTCAGACATTTAAAGAAATTAATTGAGGCCACAAAGGTTAGGAGATCACAAGAAGCAGATTTAAAAAGTTTATTTATATCAGTTAAGGGTACTATAAAACCAGCTACTCGGACCATCATAGCAGGATGGATCAGATCTATTTTTAGAGAAATTGGTATTGATGCATCACCAGGCAGTGTGCGTTCAGCTGTTGCCTCAAGGTGTTGGTTAGAAAGGAGACCAGTAGAGGATATTTTAAAAAGAGCCAATTGGAGAAGTTCTCAGACTTTTAAAAATTTTTATTGCCGTATAGTAGAAGATAGTAATAATCTTAACAGTGAAGACAAATTAGTGAATTATTTTGAGAATGTGTAGTTCTATACTGTTTTCCTGCGTTGTGATTACTTGATCTCTTTATTTAGAATATTGTATTATTTTGGAAAGTTATTCAGTTACTGATTTCTTATATTTTATTGATTTATAGCTTAATCTTTTGTTTCTTTGTGTTAATGTTTTGTTGTACTTTGTTTCTGTTAGACAATGATTATAAGTTTGGTATGAGTCACAGAAAGTTTTATTTTAATTCACATAGTGTTTTAACTCTTTCACCAGCAGATAACAAACAGGTCTTCAAACAAATGCTGTGTGTTTCGAAACCACATATAATAATACCGTTTTGCATTTAAACAAAACGGTTATTATGTGTGGGAAGAAACACACAGCATTTGAGCAAGGTTCTTGCTGGTGTTTTGGAAGAAGACTATGACATCTTGACATCGGCTGTCAGTATTGTCAGTTGCCAAATTAGCCGAGCCCTGCTATGTGAAAGAGACAGGTGACAGGTAATGAAGAGCTAAAAGGTATGGACTTTCGTTTATTCATAGGTAATCTTAGAACACTTCTTCAAACAAATGCTGTGTGTTTCTTCCCACACATAATAACCGTTTTGTTTAAATGCAAAACGGTATTATTTTTAACGAATAAATTCTGTCACCTCTGCGACAACTGATGATGCCATAATTATTATTTATTATTATTATTATTAATTATTATTTATTAGCTGACCTGGCAGATGTTGCTCTACGATAAATAATCATCAACTCAATCTTAGTTAGAAAATCTTTATTATTTATTATCTGACTCTGCAGATGTTGCTGTAAGATAAATAATCATCAAATCAAAGTTAAAAATAATGGTACCTATGGTAAATGCTCATTTTATTTAATAACTTTTGCTATAGAGGAAATTATTGTTTGTAACAGTCTAATACACTTTGGCGAGTCTCCTAGAGACCTACTCATGTTACTCCAAGGATCATAATATTTTTAAACATACCTGAACTACCCCAAGCACACCAAAAAAATAATTGCTCAAATCGGTACAGCAGTTCTTGACTTTATTATTTGAATTTATTAGCAACACATTTAGCGATTCAGTTTTATTTGTATAGATGACTATTTAATACATACATAATTTTCGTTTCGTATGAGTTAATTTACGAGTCCACCTCTATTATGTAGGGATCCTAGCTTGATAGTGATAGAGCGATTTGAATATTCTCCGAGGTTGAATAAAACATGAGAAGCGGACGCTGTGATGAAAGGGTATGCAATTTTAAAATATCTGCTGATTGATGTTATATCTACATGTATTAATCGATATACAATATCTATGATCAGTATATTTTGAAAATTGTGGGAAATGATATTCAAATTATTTATTTCGACTTAAGAATCTACGAGTATAGCTCGCCCGAAAGTCAAGAAATTGACAAAGCGAGGTAACTACAAAACATTTGAAAATTTGAACATTTTTTTTTAAATTAACTTAACTTATTACTTTCATCCTTCTTGTTGACCGATTGTTAATATCGCAATGAAATATCGCAGATTATCTTTGTATAAAACGAATCGTAAATTGTTTGGGGTTTTTTTATTCTTCTCACAGAATAATTAATAACTATTAAAATATTTGAAAACAACAAAAGTGGCAAATCTGATTTGTAACACTGACGGATTAGACAAACAGATCAAAATTCCAATTCTTTCATAATAAAAGTTTTTAATGTGTCGAGTATTTACTATAGATATATGTTCTGATTTGATAAATGTTAAAAAAACGCTATTACTACGCTACTTTGAATTTCTGACGCAAGGACTGCCGTGACCTTAGCTTATAAATAGACCTGGTAGCTCTTTTCTCTAGAACAATAAGTCAGTATAAATAAATCTGACATAGTTGATTTAAAATTCTTCGTGTTAAAACTTGTCACGCTTGGCCGATTTATGTTTTTAATTACTTGTGTCAATAGATGGTGTTTGCTGCTATTACGTTATGGAACAGAGTTTAATTAAAAACATGCAAATAAAACCTGCAATGCAATTAAAACAATAAACATGCTTGGATCGGAATTTGTTAAGCTAATACAATTATATTTTTTGCATCCATTACTACTTCTAAAAGGGCTTGATTAATAACGCTTTTACGAAAACTCGCAATGTAATACAAATCACAAAGAATACTGCATTTGTCCAAGTATTTATCACCACCGACTCAAAAAGATGGTTGTTGTAAGTTTAACATATCTGTCTGCGTGTCGTAACACCCAAACGGGTGAACCGATTTTGATCTAGCTTTTGTTTAAAACATGATTCAATTCAGTGTTCTTATCTATGGAGCGAATAAATCTGTTCAGCTGTTTGGAGATCAGATGTTTTGTACTAGTCTCATCGGGGGCGTGAATATACTAAGCATATAGCTAGCTACATATGTCGATTACTCACGTCATATATTTTTCCCGTCGATATTTTGATCATGCTCAAGCTGAACTGCGGTTCTAACACCACTACATTTATAAGAAGTAATTGTATACAGTGCGGAATAGTCAATTTCTCATTAATTATGTTAATATTGAGTAGGTTAGATGTAAGTTAGTTGTTAGTATTAAAGATTCATTTTATATCTTTAGTATAAACCTCATAGAGCAAGAAAGATGAAAGCTAAAAGAAAAATATGCTGAAAAAGCAACATCAGCAGACCTTGCAGGTATGTCCGACTGGTGAGTGGACACTTAAACAGTCGACGACCAGCAGTCACACATGTAATCCATCACTCACTCGGCGAGCGTACATAAAATTAATAAAATAGAAATAAAAACCCCACTACATTTCAAATGTGACCATGATATCGGCATATCAGTTCAAATATCGTGAGTACCCGTAACATAGTATATTGCTGTACAACGGTCTCAACGTGAAAGTCAAGTTGCTAGTCTCGGGGTAAATTTGCACACGACTAGTGGAAGTTACGGCGTGATCCATTCTCCTAAGTTCTAGTTTCTATTATAACTTGTATTAGACTATGTACGTTGAAGTAGTTTCTAAGTTTCATCTGACTGGCCTGTTGGTATGGTGGTTAGTAAGCCTGACTGCTAAACCATAGGTCATGGGTTCGAATCCCACCCAGGACAAACTTATCTGTGATAAAAAGGAATGTTTGTTCTGTGTGTCTGGGTGTAAAAAAAATATTTTAGTATGTATTTAAAAATATATATGTATGTTTATTAGTTGTCTGATCATCATAGTATAAGTCAGATGGCCGTGTGTAAGTTGTCCAAAGATATTTATTTAAGATATCTATAGTGGTATTCTGAGGGTCATCTATTGCTTTGTAAGGGTGTAAGGCAATTGCAAGAACCCTTAAACATATAACACTTTAAACTAAATACTTGAAGCGCACATAGCCCACCGGATTGTGTCGATCATAAGAAATCAGAGTAAGTTAAGCAACAGTGGCACGTGATGCAAGGAGATGGGTCAAAATTCAAATTCAAATTATTTATTTCATCATAGGAACATCGAGCTCACTTGATGATGGTTTTTTATCTCATGGAAAAAAAATTAAGCCCCGGTTGTTATTATTAGTACTCGTTAAGCAATATCGGAGACATTGAAGTTAGAGTATGATCAGGTTCTCAGATATGAACAATCTTATTTAGAACCTTATTTTTTGTTGATCCTTCAGGTCCATGTGTAGCTGGTGTCGTAGGTCTGAAGATGCCCCGGTACTGTCTCTTCGGGGACACGGTGAATACTGCGTCTCGAATGGAGTCCAACGGCGAGGCTCTGAAGATACATGTGTCGCCTACCACGAAGGGTCTTTTAGATACCTTCGGCACGTTTCGGTTGGAATGTAGAGGGGAAGTGGCCATGAAGGTAAGTTCTGATGAAGAACATGTCACGTAGAATATTAGTATATGTAGCTTCCTACGGTGTGGTATTTTAGTATATCTATGCGTCCATAGTTCAGTAGCAAAGGTTACAAATTTTGTTTTTGTTAGAATTTATATATTCCTAGAATCTTAATTCGACTGACGAGGCAAAGGAATTGGAGCAGTGTTGGGCCATCGGCCAAATCGCGTATCGTAAGAAACTCATCACAGACCGTGGGAATCCGAATTTAAAGAACATATTAGAATAACAATCGGCCCCGGTTGTTATCGCGATATTTAAAGGTTGTAACTTGAGAACTCTAATGCACACGTTCATCTACCTCTAGCTGTTAAGAATGTGCATTTATTATACTTTCTCACTGGTCAGAAACTGCTGGTTACATAATCGATTGTTGCTCTCATCTTGAAAAGGAAAGGCAACTTGCTTGACATTTGCATCCATATGTGAGTCCTTGCAGGATGAGAGTGGCAATTATACATGTAAAGAATACTAAATTACACTGACATGCACTTTTCTTTATAGGGCAAAGGGATTCTAGTCACATATTGGTTGTTGGGCGAGAAGGTTGACCCAAATGCGCCCAAAGAAAAGCCTCTCGTCAAACTCCAGTCACAGTCAACTCAGAGCGGGTCATTGTCCCATCTGACACCTTTCAGGCAACGCTTCGACAATAACTCCAGATCTTCCAGTAGACGAGGATCTGGGTCCTCACAGAAGGCAGACCCCAAGGCTGATAAAGAAGCTCCTTCACAACAAAATGTCAAAATCCAAAGACAGCATTCAGATCCAACAGAACCCTTCACCAACGGTGTGGATTTTGGAGAAGAATTAGACAAGCTGAGTGTCTCCAACTCAATATCTCTTAACGTCAATTCGTTAACACACAACTCAGTAAGTCAGAGCGGGCAGCCTAGAGTTAAGCTGAAGGACTGTCAAATGAACTCGATAGGGAATCATAAAAGCAAAACAGGGAATAATAATTGGATACCCAAGTTACCTACAGCCAGTTCCTTTGATAATGGAATGAAGAAAGGCAATATGGGCCTTAAAGATTACAGCAGTGTTCCACTCTTGTCTAAAGTAGACAAGCCTAATGATTCAATAGTTTAGCACCTTGTCAATATTGCACATATTTCTTTAAATATGTTATTACAGTGCACGCAAATCAGGAGGAACAAAAGACTTAAAATTTAATGACATCTGAATATTGTGCATTTTTGTATTTTCAGATGGCATAATACAAATGTGCTTAAGTATTAAAATTTAATATAGTTCAATGTTGTTGCTGGATTGTAGTCATATTGCGCAATATTTGCTACTGCAAAGTACACAAATGATTTCTAGCAAACTCTATTTTATGTAAAACTATTTTTCATGGGAACCTTATTTTGATACAGTGTACAGCTTTTTTTTACTATGAAAATGTAATAAACGTGATCTTAAGTCAGAAATTTACTGTCATTAAAAGGTTCTTAATCATATTGCGCAATATTTTTGATGGTTCTATTTCTATTTAACTAAGTTATTAAGTCTAGAAATGTGAGTTTTATTTTAACTAAACTTATAGACGTACCCGTTACTAGTGATTTAAAGGATAGACATTATCAGTCGTTGTCTGTAGTGGTCATTCGACTCCAGGTAAATTGCCTATTGACTGTAAATTTGGTCTAGTGAAACTATTTGTAATTTTAATATTTTTATTAGATATATACTTAAAGTTAATTTCGAAGAGAGAAGTATTATAAAATCTTAAGGTTTAAAAAAAAAATTAGTAAGTACGTTTGAATCAAAATATTATTTATAAAACAATATTTGAAGTATATAACAGCTTGCTTCCCTATAAATAAAAGTATTGATTGGCCATTATATGTATACGTATCCCACAACGTATAATATATCAGGATGGTGATCAAACCTGCTGCTGCTTCTGGAGTGAGATCGTAAGATAAAATATAAGTATTTATAACAATAATTGTTCTTCACAAAAGTTACATCTAAATAACTAAATTGATTATTTTAAACGCATAATTTTTTTTTATAAAAATGCGGTAAAATGGATCTACGATCTCATAGTGAAATCAGCAGTATCAATGATCGTTTGTTTTTAATGATTGATACGAATATTAAAATTATGGCCAAAATATATTATTATTATGAATATCTATTAATCGGTTATTCGTGAAACAAAGCTAAAGTTTGTATTAATCTATTGATTTAAATTTGTAAGTGATTAGCTAATTTGCTACTTTGAAATAACATTACACGTTGCGTAAATATTACCAGTTTGTCATGCAGTCTCTCCTTTGTCCGCCATATTTAAAATGTGCGGTTAACTTGTATGTTCAAAATGTGTCAATTTCAATACTTTTTATATTTTCAATATTTATATGATTGATGATTTTCAATAAATATTATATACCTACGTGATGTATTTTTTCTTTGATTATGCGCAGGCCACGTCAGAAGCACCCAAATCGGTATGATATGGTACAATGTTGCAAATGATCTATAGTAATAACGTATTACTATCATAGTACTCACACAACTTAACACGAATACAGATGGCAAACAACCTACAACCTGAGACCAAACATTTAACTCTCACATAAATAACTGCCCCGGTCGGGAGTCGAATTCAGGACTCGTTCTTCGCAATGTATCTCCTTGCTTATTCAAGTGGTTTTGCTAATTCGAATTTCAATAATGAAATAGTCGGAGTCACGACTTTCAATAATCATTGCCTGGGAAATAGCCGAAGCATAATGATACCATCTCGAACTCCAATAGTCCCAAGGTCTAAAGAGCTGAAAGGGAGTGAGATATGAAGGATTACATCCATTTATACCAGATTTGTCACTACTACGGGACACTTGTCCGGCTATAGTCCATTCGATTAATTTACGTCAATAGATTAATAATACCTTTAAATAATTTTATTTTGTATTTGATACAATTATTTTGACTACACGTAAGTACATACTACTTTAGTAATGTAATATAATCGCATAAATTAGAGCTTATTATAAAATCGGCTTGAAGCAACGGTGGGCCCAGAATTAGCCCTGAGTCACGCCAACATCATTTGGCAGTTCATTGCTGCAAGTGCATTCTATTTAATGGATGACATTATGACGCCGGATAAAGGCATTTACACCTGTTTCCTTGATGAGCGTATCTGGTATTTTCCAGTTAAGCTTGACCACTACCTATTATTGCTATTATACTTGATAGTAAGTGTTAATGTTAAAGCGCATTACAGAAAAAACCTATTCAGTCGTGTTGCAATTTGTGGTAGTCATATTTAATAAACTGACTACATAATGTGATTCGGACCTTTGGTCGAAGCCACAGTGTCAAGGCTTTATTTTCGGCAACGCATGCATGATGTCCATGCAATGGTGACCACTTCGCATTGGAGGCTCTAGCCTGTCTTACTACTACAAGCTTGTCTGGTATCTAAATAAATAGTCTCAATAAATTTTTGTTTCATAAAGTACATTATTTAAGTGGGTAAAATAAATGAAACTCTGTAAAATTTTGAATTGACTATGTTCATTATCCATAAAGAAAAATAAATACAAAAATATGACACTAAATTTGGTAGTCGTGTCCTATGGAGGGAGGGTCGTAGGGGCATGCTCCATCTTAGTACAGTGTAAGGCTTTTAAGGCGATGAAATATAATTTCCGTTAGTGCTTGTAATCCTTTCATAATTATAAAAGTTAAAGACCAATACATAATTAGAAGTGTGTGTACAGCAAAACGCAAGCCATTCATATCAGGTTTGCGTGCTATTATAGTGTGCTGAAGTAGTACGAATATGGGGTTTAGCGATTGCGGATTGCGATTGACTCCCGCTCGATTTCCTCCGCCACCGAGCGATACTCTTAAATTTCAGTTTTATTTACAATATCAGTTATTTGTTGTGAAACAATTAAAATTTTATTGATGCTGTCACACTAATTGCTTCAAAAAATTCTGCTGACCGACATGGAGACGAGAGAGATGAGAATGCCTAAACAGGTAAAGAAAAACATTTTAGACAAACATTAACTATGCCAAGCTTTATTATACTTCCGCCCCGCCCAATTAATAAGTATTTATTTTACAATGATGTTACTTTCTTTCTAAACTGTTTGTTAGATATATTTTACACGTATTTTAAACCATGTATGGCCAATTTCATAATCTTTATCATAAATTTAAATTTGATAGTGTCTAAAGTCATCTAATGTTATTTAGAGAGGTTGGCGGCTTGTTTCTTGGCTTTCACTAACTCGACCAACTCCTTGTATCGCTTCATGCAGTCTTTCTTTGAACGGTTTGGTATACAATCCGCAATTTTTTCCCATCGTTCAGGGGTGCTGACCGGGAATGTCTTTATAGCCTGCTCAAGTAACTCTTGCTCCGTCTTGGTCCACGGCTTCTCCTCTTTAGGTTCCTTTTCTTTACTAATCTCACCATTCATCTTCGGTTTTGCAGTTCCGTTAACCAACTTCGGAGCATCATTTTTCGATATACTGCTGTCGTCAACGTTATTAATTATCTTCTTCTTCTCCTTCTCGAATTGATCGAATGCTTCTTCATTAGCTGCTTTCTTGAGACTACTTTTAGAAAAGTCCGAGCTTTGCAAGTCTTTAGCTTTTTGAAGCACCTCTTTTGCATTAAAACGCTTTTCATCTATGAATGTGCCGTGTTGGTTAAGGAAGTTAGCAACCACCTCCCACCTCTGATTCGTTCCTGCGGGGAAAAGGTTGACTGCTTTGATAAGCAGTTGAGTGAGTTCTGGCGTCCATTCCAGGGGCGTTTTTAACGCAGCGTTCTTTTTAGATTTTTGTTCTTCTGCTTTTTTAGTTTCAAACAACGCCCGACGTTCAGCTTCCACCTTCTCTTCTGATTTTTTTACGGTACCCAAGAATGCATCTCTACCACTGGCTTCTAATTCCTTCAGAAAGTCTTGTAATTCAGTGACTTTCATCATTTCGCAAAGTTTCTCGACAGCTGCCATGTGCGAGACTGTTTCAGCGTCGTCATTAGCGTAGTAATTGTTGGCCTTGCAGAGATCTCGGATAGATTTCCTTTCCTTGCGGAGGTTTTTCTTCTGCTGCTCTCTCTCGGCCCTAGCAGCTTCGAGGCGTGCTCTCTCTGCTTCATCCGCTTTCTGCTTTGCAAGCTGTGCTTCTTTCATCAGTCTTTCTTCCTCAGCCTTCTTGGCTTGCACGGCATCCTGGAACATGGCAGTAATATATTAAAATATAATATTTTTTGAAATATATAATATTTACAATTACAATTACAACTAGACAAATAACAGCCTCACTTTGCTTCACATAACTTATGGCTTTTACTATACTAAGTTTGCCCCTGATTAATTATAATTAATTTTTGATGGGAATTTTTTATGGCCTAAATAGGCAAATTAGGGGTTGTGTCATCCATAGATAAGTAATTATCTCCGTACCCATGGACATTGGTGACAGATTTGATTGGAAGTTTGTTCCACAATTTACATATCTGTAGTAAAAAAAAGACATTAAAATCGAACTGTATCTACAGTGTATCTACTGTATCTAAGCGCCCAAGAGTCTAGGTTTTGCAGTGTCAAATATTATCCACAGGTATTAAACATCTTAATTCTGTGAATTAAAAGATATCAATAGTTAAAAGCAATCTTGCTGTGAACCAAAGCATTTAAGCAAATATGTCATTGTAATACATCTCATAAAACATCGAGGATCATCTCATGTTGTTGTCAAGATCAATGAGTATGTTAATCAGACAATATAATCGTAAGTCAGTTGACCCATTCACTAAACGTTAGACTACCTCCATGAATTGTGACTTCTGATGGGTTCTTTCAGTGATCCCTACATCTAAAGAAATTTGGAAGGCTTGCTACACTATTTGTACTATGGTATAATTTTCTTTTTACATGCAGTTTGCGTCATAAAACGTCGGAGCGGTGAAGCGAGTATTTTGCTCTCTCTCCCACTCACGAACCTTATGGGCGAGCATTGTGATGCACATTATTGTTGTCGATAAGCGTTATTGATAGTGTATTTAGTTTTGTCATTATGTCGGCGGCTGTGTGCTCGTATATTGGTGCCAACAGGCAAAATATTAATTTGAATAAATTCTGCCCTTTTGGTACAAAACAAAGAAGTAGCCATTGTGTCACTAACCAAATTCAGAGCATGAATGCGAAAAAACACTTATTTTTTCTTTGTTACATGTACTAAATTAGCATTGCAATAAATTTTAAGCGTAATGATGAAAAACAAATTACATAACAATTAACAAATAATGATCGTAACATAACAATATCGCAGCACCTTTGTATACAGTACCGCCACCATGCACATGCCTTCGATGACTCATTTTTTTTATCGATAATGGCATTGCGCCCATGCAACATTCTCACTGCCCTAACCGGCTTATCTTTTATGACCCAAACTGCACGGAGAAAAAAATTATACTATAGATGATTCTGTTCTATAACAACTGTTAAGCCATGTACAAGGTTCTGCTCAAGTTGGCTTCAACCTATTAATGACCTGCTGTTGATTGGTGGGTGGCATGGGTCTCTTATTGTGACTGAGGAGGCCTAGAGCATACTTCACCATGGTGCTCCAGTGCAGATTGGTGAATGGGTGAGTGATCAACTTAAAGGTCAGAAGTTTCTGTTCGGCCCAAAGGTCCCGGACATAGCTTAATAACTGTTATCTAATGATAACAACAGGGAGTAACAGCTTTAAATGTTTTCCGTAGCATGGAAGCGATCA
>DWKC01000136.1:0-15632 GCA_018249195.1 Racta chiria
CTACTACATTGTATAGTTTATAATACAGTAAATATAACAACAATACAATACACAATTTCTATACTGAAATTTTCCTTAACCATAATACCTCTAGATTTTTCTAAATCTGGTGCAACATAAGGTTCTAAGTTTGAATTATTATAGTTTTTATAATACCACTCCTTATCATCGGCATGCCGTACTCTAGCAGTGCCAAGGTTACTGTTAGAAAATCTTGTTTTACCCTCCCTGCTCAAAACTGGTGTATAGTTGTCCTTAAGATCATAATGTTCTGGTAATGGCATAATTACTTTTGTAATTGTAGCAGGTCGTATACTGTGATTTTTTCTTGCTACATCTTCATTGCTTGGTGGAGGCACTGCAGATAGTCCGTTTGGTTGACTATATGTATGTTTCTTCATGGGAGGCTTTGGTGTTACTGGCTTGAGTGACACTGGAAATTTTTTAGTTGTGCTTGTTTCTAACCATGATTGGATTGTCATATCATTGCTTGTATCTGTTGTGATGATACCCTCCTTTTCAGTTACTTCAGTTATAGTAAGATTAGATTCCTTGAGATTATAATGACTCAAAGTACTTGGATCACGATTTTGTTCTTCAACATTTTTAGTTCTATTATAAGCAAAATGAGTACTATTATTGTCATTTAGATAAGCTTCTAGTTCCAGTGTTTCGGTTTTTGTTTTTTTGTGTAGAGTATTATTATGTATGGATTTTGTTGGCAGTTTATCAACAATAACCATACTTTTATCAAATGCTCCTGTACTACTATAGACAGCATTATTATCTTTATTCAAACTAGGTTTATCTACAACTTGTGTAGGATTTGGAATTGGCATAAAACCACTTGTAGTTTCAGGAAGCATAGGTGAAAATCCGCCTGTCTCAAACCTAGGAGGTTCTGTTGTTTTATATTTGTCATTGTACCGATGTTTGTTTTCTGTCCAATCCATTTTTCTGCCAGTGTTTAACATTTTTCCCATGTGTATTGCAGGCAAAGGCAGTCCAAAGAAAGTAAATCCACTTGTAGGAGCATTCATAATTGGAGCAGAATTTTTGTTAATAGTTGTTTTGTTTTTCATTGCAGCATATAAAGTAGGAGTATTTCCGACATTTTGATTATTATAATTTTTTGTATCATTATGCTCCTCGTTTAAACCTTCCATTAGTGTTTCATTATATGGATAATCAATATATTCATCATAAAAATATTCTGATTCTTCTGGAGAAGGTCGGTTAACTTTGTTCACATAATTGTTTTTCATTTGCGTGGTGAAATCCTTTATTTTATCTAATGACGTAAATACTTGGGAAGACGCTAAGTTTGGTAGCAGTGCTTCATTTTCATGAGTTGTACATGGTTTCGCGGTATCATTATTTGTAGGAAAGTTTTGACAATCATTCCTTGTAAAAGGAATTCCCTTCACATAAGTTCCATCACTACATTTTGGTCCAATAGCTGTAGCTTCTGAGAGCCATGACTTGAGCCAAATTAATGCACAGTTACAGATCAGAGGATTACCTGAAATATAAACCAGAAATAGTAAGAAAATTCTGCACTGTGCAAAAACCGATAGTAACCAAATTAGTAAGTAAGTAAGTTTACTAACCATCAATATCTAAAATAGCGATATTATTTCTTAAATTGGCAAATATATTTTCGGATACTGAGGTTAATTTATTGTGACGTACAGACAATACTTTAAGTCTTGGCATGTTCTCAAATGGCTGTCCATTAATGTAGCATATTAAATTGTTGTCAAGATTTAATTCTACTAGCCATTCCATAAATCGAAAAGATTCAGTTGTAATTTTTGTTATTTTATTGAAACTCAAGTCGAGAACTTCTAAAGATGGTAGCTGCCTAATTCCTGTGTTATCAACATTCGTAAGTTGATTGTTACTCATATTTAGATATTGTACTAAAGGAATATTTTCAAAAGCTCTTGATGATATGAATTGTAACCGGTTTCCTTGCAGTTCTATTATTTTAAGCTTTGGAAGATTAGAAAAAACGCGATCCGGTATATCAATTATATGGTTTCTGCGCAAATAAACTGAATTTAGATTAGGAAGGTCGGATATCGCCAATGTATGGATGATCTCAATGTGGTTACTATCTAAATTAATTGTTTCTAAACCGTTGAGATCCTTGAAACTGCCAGTGTGCAATTCGATTATTTTGTTGTTTGGTAAACGTACTTCTGTGAGCGTTTGCAAGTCATTGATTACATTTCCGTCGAAATGTTTAATGTGATTGAAACTAGCATCTAATATTTTCAAATTCGGCAACATGCTCAATGTATTAGGTAATGCATTAAGGTTATTAGATGATATATTTAATACCTCGACGTTCAAAGCATGACTAATTATGCTAGGACTAATCATTTTTAATTTGTTTCTGCTAAAATCAAGTGTTGATAGACCAACGTTATCTTTAATTGTGATGAAATCAAAATTCATTAAGTTATTGCCGTGGAAGTTAACTAGTTTTAAATTTTTAAGTTTGTTAAAACTCTTTGGATGTATGTGATGAATTTGATTTTCACTAATGTCTAGTATCTCTAACTGATTTAAATCACTGAATGTTGTCACATCTATCTCTCCTATTCCATTACGTTTCATATAAAGTCTACGTAAATTCTGCAAAGATTTCATTGCCGCATAAGGTAGTTTCTGAATCCCATTATTTGAAATATCCATAGTCCTCAACGACGGAAGATCTAAGTCGGGAGTAGGTGGAACTGGAAAATTTGTTATTTGGTTCCTTTGTAAATAAAGTTTTTCTAAGCCTCTTGGCAATCCAGGCACGAATTCTATAAGACGATTTTCACTAGCATCCATTTCATATAAATTTATTAAGTTTCTAAATGTTGCGGGATGTATAGCAACTAAAGCATTTTTTGATATGTTTACATATTCCAACAAAGGGGATTCCGTAAAAGTCATTGGATCTATGATAGTTAATTGATTATTGCTCAAATTAATTCTTCTCAATGCAGGCAAATTGTATAGAAGCTTTGGTTGGAGACGTTGGAATTTATTATTTGATAAGTCTAAGCCTTTCAAGGAAGGTAAATTCCAAAAGGGTCCTTCATACAAGTCACTTAATGAATTATTACTTAAATGTAGCTCCCTCAATGCCGGCATTGCTATAAATGCCTCTGCCTGTATGAATTTAATCATATTTCTATTCAAATGCAATCTTTCTAGACTGGGATGGCCTCTAAGAGCACCTCTTGGTATTTCTTGTAGAAGGTTGCTACTCATGTCTAAGAATTTTAACCGTGGTAAAGCATCTAATAATGATCTGAATTCTGATACGTGCCTAATTTTGTTTCCTATGAGATAAAACTCTTCTACGCCACTACCTGATTGCTGCAAAAATGATTCGGGATGTATCCTAACAATGTCATTGTAATTTAAATCTACCCCTCTCAATTTTGGCACTCTGTGAAATGCTCCATGATGTATAATATTAATTTTGTTATTTGATAAGAGTAACGTCTCCAACATAGGCTGATCAACGAAAGCACCTTCGCTTAATTTATCAATTAAATTAAAGCTCAGGTTTAAAATTGCGAGTAATGGCAAGTCACGAGTAGCTCTTCCAACCATAGAAGCTTCAGAAATTTGGTTCCTGCTTAAAGATAATTCATTTAGCTCAGGCAGCAAAGAAAAAGCTCTCATATGAACTGTATTAATTCCACAGTTACTTATTTCTAATTTTGTTAGCTTTGGTAAATTGTAAAATGCATTTTCATTTAGTGTTTGAAGATTCTGACTGCCTTGTATAAATATTCTTTCTAGGTTTGGTAAATTTTTAAATGTATGCTCATTTATGCTATTTAAATTTTCAGATTGTATATTGACATATCGTAATTTTGGCATATTGTTTAGAATCGGTATTCTTTTCAAATTATGCGATTGAATTGTTATAGCTTGCAAGTTTTGCAATTTTGTTAAGCTTTCTGTTGGGATGCTGTATAAATCATTTTCAACTATGAATATTTCAACTAAATTTTTTTCTTGTGTTTCTAGCCATGCGGCAGATACTCTTTCTAGGCCATTATGTCGTAGCATGAGTCTTGAAATTTTTGCATTTTGAAACATTCTTCCGGGCAAAGATGGTAAGTAGTTGTTTTCGATGATTAACTCATCAACTGGTTTGTTGATAAATTCGCCGATGCCTTGGATTCCTTTTGCTACTTGAGGTAAATCGCTGTGAGTGCACCTAAAACCAATAAAAAAATAAGACCGAGACAACACACTAAGCGTTGAAGGTGACACACAAAAACTGTTTATTAACATTTTTTAGGTATTTTTTTTATAATTACAATGAAAACTAAAACTGATATTTAAAGTTTGTAACATTTTGTTTTCAGAAGTTATGTCACGATCACAGATGGCAGGCCACTTGATTTTGATACTTCTGCTACATTATTTACTATAAAAATCACCTGGAATATTGCTTTCAATCTTCCTGATGAATGATTCTTTTTATGGTATTGAATTAACGGAATCATTTTTTCATTAAGATTCGATAATGAAAGTAATAAAAAAAAAAGATTTCAAAAATGGAACACAAAATTATGTATATCTAGTTCTTTTGTACACAGATCGTAGGATTACGTGATTAATAGTACGCGTATATCATATACGAATTAGACTAATCGCACTAATGCACAAAACATTTTTGTGTTATTCGTCTAGGTAAATCCGTTATATAGTCGGTAAATTTTTAATTTATTATTATTTTTCAAATTTATCGCTTTTTGATAGTTTCAACTTTTAATATCTTTTATAAATTAGATATACCAACCATATTTGAACGTCGTTGTTTCGATTTGAGCATATGCACGGTATTATTGTATCTGGAATAGGGCATAACGAACATTCGCTAGATGGAATTATGGATAGAATTAGCAAAATAATTAGTCGTCTGTATTTCTTTTCTGCGTAGGAATCCATTCCTCAGTTTCCACCGCGTCAATCATTGTCTCATAGCCTATGTATTTGAACACGCATCCAATATTACCTGGAAGGGATTAAAGACTGAAACATCTATTAAATACGAAGCGATTTATTAATTTGAAATTAAATCTGGACATGAGATAAAGCCTCGTTACCAGGACGAGAGCGAGTGTTAGTAATATGGCTCTATTGGGATTCTAGTTAGGGAATCCAAGTAAATAAATAAATGACTACACACTCATAGCCCCGCACGAGCATTCGCTGTGTTGCAGATGACATGGACAACACAAATAGCACCCATAACCTAAAAACAAACCTTCACCTGTCGAATAAATGCCTGCTTCAGTCCATATTCGAATCTGGAAGCTTTCTTCTCAGGTTTGGTCACTAATGATTAGGGGAAAAGGCAGTTAATATATAGCCTACATTATAAAAGCAGGTTAAGCATTCGATCAAACAGACCGGGCGCGTAGAGTAGACCAGATTTTTATCCCGTTTAAAAAAGAGTTAGGGACATTAAAATAAGGTTCTTTTTAGCGCGTCCGGTCAGCTCTTAAAATAATCTTAAATCTCATTCCAAACAGAAGTGAAATGAATATATAAAATATATATAAACCTTATTTTAGTTAATAAATAATAATATAAATAAATAAATAAATATCTTGGGACAACTCACATACGGCCATCTGAACCCAAACTAAGCGTTAGCTTGTGCTATGATGATCAGACAACTGATAAACATACATATACATTTTTTAAATACATACTTAAATAGATATAATTCCACCCGTTCACACAGAACAAACATTCCTGTTCATCACAGAAAAGTTTGTCCTGGGTGGGAATCGAACCCACGACTTCCTGCTTAGCAGTCAGGTTCACTAACCACTACACCAACAGGCCAGTCACAATGAACCAATACTCTTTTCAAACGCGATAAAAATATAACCTCCACCCCGAGCCGCAAAGCCTATTAGCCAAAATTTGCAAACAGCTAGTAGAGATCAAACCATATTCATGTAGTCTCGACATCAGTTTTAACCTTCATAATACTTACTGTAATCGATTGCGTCAAGGGCGAAGACTATTTATTACTAAATAAAGACAATAAAATCGGGGAACAATGAAGAATAGGTATGGTATGGTGTTAGGCGCACTTTCGCCTGCTCGCCATTGTTGTAATGACCTATGGCGTATTTCCGATGTGTAACTTTGCCGAAGTTACGCAATTTAGTACTATTCTTTAAAAAAATATTTTACGTCAACATAAAACAGTTTGATTCAGTGGAATGGATTAATAATTTCTTCCTGGAATAAATTAAGGATAGGTAAACGGTGCAATATTAGTCTTTTTAGGGTTTCGTAGAGAAACCAGGACCCCAAAGTTTTTCCCATTTTAGTCCGTTCGTCGTCAACCTAGTGCGGAGACCTACGTATTGGAAAACATTATCTGAAGGTTTTAAATAAATATTATTTATTATGAACTCTTAAAAACGCCAAATTAAATTTGGAAAAATATTTTCAGGGTAGGTACTTGGTTATAATAATTAAACCATTCTACATGCTTGTAACTACACTCCAAGACGCGGTTGATGGAAGAGATCGCACCGATAAGACCGTCTGTTGTCTGCACCCATTTAAAGTTACGCCACATATTTTGTATGTGATTTTCTGGTGTACAAGAAAGTATTATTGTATTGTATTGTACTTCCCTAATAGTGGGTATGAATAGATCGTTAAAGATCATTAGGGTCTGGGCAGACCAATTTTAGACTCAGGGATGCGTTTCCTACATTTTAGTAGAGTATTTATTACTTTTAGCTAAATGGTATGGAAGTCCGAAAAAGTACACGACGGTTGCATAAATAAATCAACTTAAAAGTATCAACAATCGAGTCAACGGCATCGACAACTACGAACTCTTACATTGCACCCAGAATGACTACGTAGCATGACTGCGTCTCAGACCAATAGAATACTTATGTATTGGTCTCAGAAGTACGTCCATAGGCCTAACACGTACTTGGACGGTGTTTTCATCTTTCACTTCTTTCAAATGCCCTTTGTACGGGCCTTAGTTCAGGAATTTAATATCACTACCTACCTAATAGCCTTGAATGGGAGAAGTAACACGATAACTATCTAAAGTAGATATTATTTCAACACATTAATATGAGATGGTCTAAGCTGCACACTGGCAGTAACGTAACCCATACGCAACGAGACGCGACATCATTTATACTTATTTTACAGTTATGTAGTTACCTAACGTGTAACTGTCGCAGAGTCATCTTACCCGTGCTCATCTCAGCATATCAGCGCATAGGCATACACTTATATTATGGAATATGTGCAAATCGGGGATAGCATATATACAGTTTAAAACAACCGTTATGATAGTTTAAAATCAAAACTCACTTAAATTCTATTTTAATCCCCAATCAAGTTAAGTCGCCCTATTCCTGTTAAGAGCGTGTAGTAGTGGTCAAAACAAACTGATTTGATCTTATAATACCATATCCAAAAGTTAGCCGTTGACGAGTTATTGCAATTTTACAATTTTTTTTAAAAAACACCACTTTTTCTTTGCATTTAGCTTTAATATTTTTTTTACTTATTTTTTCCGTGTCTTTATAGGTTTTGTGTAAAGGTTGAGTTAAATGATAATTCACATCAATACAAAACCATGTCGTTGCAAACAATTCAAAGAAATGGTTTTTAAACTAAAAATAATAACATTAAAGTAATTGAGTAAGCTCGTTAAAAAAGCTTTATGAAAATGTGTCTGAAGATGTTTATAAAAACATGTGCATGTTCTTAGCTATGTAAAAAGGTATAACAATACATAGCCCAATACATCAGAGAAAACCCCATTCAAATTGGATCAGCCGTTCTTGAGATTACGCGAACAAAGGCAAAAATAAAAAAATCTAAAAATTGATGTTTTGTGTTTTATTCCTTACAAACCCCCTTAAAAGTTTCTTCCACATATCTTCTATGTACAGACAACGATCAGCTACACATTTATTATATGTATGATGATAATGTTGGTAAATCAGTGGACTAGTTGTAGTGAAAATAGACAACCTTTCATTAAGTATCGAAGAAAGTGGTTCGTGGTTGACTTATGATATTGATAATACAACTGGAAAGCCACAGTACGCAACGTTCTGTAGGTATGTAATTCAATCTACATACCTATGTCTATAATATTATATCGAAACATTGGATGTGGTTGGATATATCTATATCAATAACTTCTTGAAGATTAGTTGCGTATTGCTGAAGGCAATATGATATTCTTAGAAATATTAGATACAAAATGATTTAAAGATTTTATTTTTTTTTAATTTTTAAAAATATAACATGATCTACGACTCTACGACTAGCTCTTTGCCGCGACTATGTCTGCGTGGAAAATTTTTCATCTCTCCAACATCAAGTGCATGAATACAAAGTTATATGTGACCATATATGAAGATATAACCTGGAGATATGAAGACCATTATAGAAGAATAATGACGACCTTCCATACAGAATTGCATCTCCCACACAGGTCCAATTTCAAAAAACCAAATCTTTTTTTTGGGTTGTCTTGTAGAAATCGCTATTACAGTATACACATTATTGTGGTTAGAAATTTCGTTGTTTTAAATCATGTATCAAGTAATTTTAACAAAGTATATATTTTGTATTCTATCGTACCTACATGAATACAAATTTTCATAGTTTAATTCTTCCATAATAGGAACTTTCATCCCCCACTGTTCGAATTTTAAAAATGCTACAACCATTATTTATTTTTTATCAATTGCATAAATACAAAGACGAACAAACAAAGAAACCGATAAACAGACAAACGATTAAACAAAAATTATAAGAATGGTTGTTTTGGGTTCTATTCCTTATTACAAACTCCCCCTATAATTTTCTCCCATATATCTTCCATGTAAAGACGATCAGCTACAAATTTATTATATGTATGATAATTATATTCTTATTACAACATGCGTTTATTATTAAAAACACGCAATTTTTGCTATAGGTATATCCAACTGAACTCGGGCCCTAATCGATTCGCTGGCACGTCTCCATCGGTACCTTTCACAGGGTCATCAATAATTTTGTATTAATTCGATTAAGTATGTACCTACGAATATGCTCTCTACATTTGAATTTTCATTATTGTACTTTCAGTACTGTTTAAAATGACATTGACACATCCGAATTCGTATGTGACGAAGTTTAATACGAGAAAATATAGAAAGATAGCTACGTATAAAAGATTATATCGCACATATTTCGTCATTTATTTGTTAATGCGTGCATAACGTGATGGGTAATACTTTAATTAGAGAACATTAGATTTCAATCTGCACTTTCTATCTGTCGAGTACATTGACGGTATATGTAATACCAACAACCAGGAACGTAATTGCTTTATTATGTACCCATATATCTATTGAACTGGTAAATCGAGCTTTGCACACCGCCAGCGTAAATTCAACCAAGTGAGAAGAATATATGGTACCTACGAGTATACTCCAAAAATATATGGCCCCATTTCCACGAAAATGAAACTGATTATTCGATTCCTTAACGCAATACTTGTCTTGCAATTTTTAAATTTTTTATCACAATTTACACAATTACACGGTTTTCTAGAACTCTTGTTTTATAGATATGCGTATATACCCATATAAAGATATTTGATACAAGAATTGCTAGTATTATTACAACATGTATTTAAAACTAAACCCTTAACTCTTCATTTGCATTATAAATTGTGCATGTTACAATAGTAGTGATGCAACGCTGTCTGCAAATGCCTATCTGTATTATTTACTTAGCTTGGTCATTAATGTACACGTAGATAGTAGGCAGGTAGGTACACATAGTAGGTTGGTACATACATACATAGACGTTAAAAACCAAGATAATTTGAATATATAATATCTTTAATAAAAAAATATATCTTTACTGAGAGGAGAAGCCAAGGGAATTAGATGAAGTAAATTAACGATTAAAGCATATATTTTACCATCACTTCATATTTATAGCCAACTTATATTGGACACTTACCTTTATTAACCCAAAACGTTAGAAAAATATTTCAATATTGTCATCCGCGAAATACAATATATTCTACAAATGTATATTCCCAAAAAACCGCACGTAGGCAACCCTGCAAGAAGCGCAAAGATTACATATCACAAAGTGGATCACGTTACTGCGTTTGTTTTGGTGCCTAATTACGCAATACATTTACTTGCAAAGATTTTCTGGACAAGCGAAACTCGCCGAAGACAAACACGAACTGGGATGTGGAATGGATTTCGCATGCAAACGCTTGACTTTCGGTTCATGGCTCGATGCGCACCAGGTAACTTATCTTTCACCATTGTTGCTAGAGTCATACGTAACCCTCCTCTAAGGCTGTAGACGGGCAAGTAGGTAAAATATCTATTATAATAATAAAACAGCAATGCAGTCAAATCTGTTCCTACATTGGACATTTTTTGGAAAGTTTACTTATACGAGGCTGATCGAGGCCATGTATTTTTAATAATTGTCTGTCCCGACCTGTTTATTCAGACACGTGAAAACCACTTAACAAACATGATTGAATGTCAAATAAGGTAAACATGAAATGTGCTATACTTAAATGTAATGAAGTATTGTACCTGACAGAAATGAATAACAGGCGAATAAATAATTATATTAACCGAAAGAAAAGTAACAGAAGATAGAAGAAGGCTCTCCTGAAAGCGTCGTATTCCTTCCGTTATTTCCATTTTTTGCGGTTTTAAAAGTATTTGTTCTGTTTTGAATTTCATTAAGGGAGCTCGATGTTCCTATGATGAAATTTTTTTAAAAATTAAATTGATATTTTCCCATGATTTCAGATCTTTCCTACTTTTTCTATGATCTAGGCATCTAATATGTGGCTTTCGACTTGATTGCGTTTAAAACTAAATGTGAAATATTTTGCTGTATTGAGTGCTGAAGAGATCTAAAATATAAACGCTAAGACACTCATAAACACGCACTAGGATTCTCTAAGCCCGTGGCATGAACAATACAAATAAGAGCCAAGAATAAGCGTTCTATCATAAAAGTACCTGGCCTAGAATCGAACCTCGGACATCTCACTAAGTAGGCTACAAAGGTAAAAAACAAAATAATAATTAGATGTATAAGTGACGTAATAAATTATTTTAAGGAAAGGAAATATTTAATATTTGAAGGTAACGTAATAAATAAATTAGTCCTATTGTCTTAAATGTCTTATAGGGCAGAGCTTCCCAAACTGCGTATCGCGACACGAGACGCCCTAGGACAAGTTTCGCAGCATCGTTCCAGCGATTTGAGTGTTGTTGCATGGTCGGAAAAGCAAACAAATTCTTCTCATTAATATGAATAAATAAATAAATATTATTTAATTAATAATAAATACTGAAAAAATAAATAAACAAAGTGAATGAAAACTAGCTGAGCCCGCAACTCCGATCGCGCTTAATTTGTGTAGACAGAAATCTTTAAATTGTAATTATCTTTTTATCAGACAAACAGATAAACAGACAAACATTCTAAAAATTGTTGTTTTGTCCATATATCTTCCATGTACAGACAGTTACAGATTTATTTTAAGTATGACGAGTGACCGCCCACGCTTCGCTATCGCTAAGGGCTGTAGACATAACTGTAATGTACCAGGGCCACTTAGCTTATAAGATATTAACATTTTTATTTGGGGTTTAATATTTTTATGTATAAATGCGTTAGAATTACATTGGATTAATAATTTAAAATTGCGTGCGTCCTGCGTGTCTGTGTGTGTATGTATGAGATGGAGTATGTATGTGTTACTTTAATATGAAATTCTTTATTTTTATATTAAAAAATTTTCAAAACATAATAAGTTGATATTATTAAATCAAAGATAATTTATATTAAGGGCTTCAACCCATAGGGAGCCACTATAGAGCATGGGTCTCTCTTCATGGAGCATACTCCACTCCAATGGATTGGTGGAGGGGTTAGTGGCCAACCAAAGAGTCGGAATTTTTGTTTTTTAGTCGCCCGAAGGCCTCCGACATGTCATAACGATTGCTATCAAACGATAACAACCGCAGCCCGCAACCCAACGGCTTTAAGTGCCCTACGAAGCACGGAAACCCTCATAATTTTTTTGTCACTAGCGGTCACCCATCCTCCTACCGACCGCGCCCGCTTTTTTGATAGACGATCGAAAAAAGCCGCCGGGCTATTTCTACGCTATTTTCCTGTTAATATTAACAGGAAATTTTATATAAAATATCTAAAATACTTTCTCATTCTAAACTGCAAAACTTGATTTGTCTCCACGTTTAGTTATGACTCCCGATAAGAAATTTCCTTTAACAACATAGACACTGTCTGTATACAAATCATTTCAAATGCAAGCTAAATAATACAATTCCCGTAGAAAAAGGTCCTTAGACGCAGTCTTAAGAGAACCATTTAGGACCTTGTCTTTTAATACGGCTCTAACTTTATGTTGGTTCTAATAGCTCTTTTGTTATGTTGTATTAGGTAATTCTTATAGATTATACATTAACTAGTTGACCCGGCAGACGTGATTCTGCAAAAATTAGAAAAATAATGGTATCTCTATACCAGAATATACCATAAATAAAATATTTTCTTAAAGTTTATTGCATTAGGAAAAAATATTTTGTATAGCAAAACATATTGCAGCAAAATGGCAGAAAGTGATAAAGTAATTTCTATTTATTTCACCAAATATTTTAATTGAAAATATTCGACATTTTCGTGTTAATACTTTGAATACATGTAATTATTATTATTCTGTTTCAAATATAAAAATAAATATCAATAGGTACTTCAATTTGTGCAATTGCGGGCTAAATATTAATACACTGTTATGATATGTCAACTGCAAATTGATGAATATTACGTCGTAATACGATCTCAATTTCAACATAACCGTGCTTGCTATTAGCTCAAAACAAGTTCTCGATGAAAGGCATGTAGCAGGTAAAGGTGTGCGAATTCGCGAAACTGAGATAACTCGTTCACCTTGAGTCTGATGGCGTGATTCGCGAAAAACAATCAAACAAAAACTGTTAGCTTTCCGCCAACAGGGGGTCAGATTTGGCTGTTATCTTTATGTTAAATGACGTATTAGAAATGTATGATAAGCTAATTAAACATCGACCAAAAGGGTGTCGGGCCGCATGCAGTGTAGTGTTCCGTAGCTGACGGAACTTCGTTAACCAGTTGGACATTTCCAAATAGCTTTTCTTTTAAATGTATTAAATTCCCCGTCGTGTTTCTTTTCAGTTTTCCTGAATCAACCATTTAGTTTTTAGAGGGGGTTGCACCATGAACTAAACTGACGAAAATACAATTTAAAGCTCAATATTTTGTAACCTGATCCCTAAATTCAAAAAGCTTCATTCTTATCTATCTAATAGATTATCATTGAGTAGATACTCAATGATTTTCAAAGGCCTACCCAAAAAGACACCTTACACATGGGGTAGAAGAGAAACAATTGCATCCCCTCTTCACCAGGCTAAAAATTATTTTGTAAGATTCAAATTCTTCCACTTTGTTATGGTTAAAAACACGCATATTCAAGCCAAATTACAGCATTCAAGTACTAAGGATCTACGCTAGAGTGCGGACATATATACGGATGGACGGACGGACATGTCGAAACTATAAAGGTTCTGAATTTTCTACGGAACCCTAATAATGACTACCTCTGACTTCGCTACACAATTGCAAGCGAGTTGTTTGCAGCGTTACAGCTATTTTTAGGCAGAGTAATATTGAAGGTTGTGAGTGTCTGAGTAGCTACGTGGGGACTATGGTACTAAGTGTCAAATCCTATCTCTACCTAGTCTGTGTCTAGCCCTGACATAGCATAGAATCTTGCGAGCGCGTATTGTTGACATAAATAAAGATTAGGTTATCTACGTCTGACTTGCAAACATGAAACTAAAATTCATCTACAGCATTACCGAGATATTCTACCTGAATGTACAACATATACTATAATAACTATGCCAGATTTTCAATAAGATAGCTCGTAGTCGCGACGGGGATGATTTCGGGCTATTTCATCCGTAACTTTCAAGTACCTGACAAAGCTGTTGAGTGATAAAAATAATGTTTGTTGCTGCACTTTCTAAGTGTTTGACGTGGTATCAACCTATTCACGACCCAATGCATTTCCAGGGGTTTTATTGAGTATGATAATATCTAGAGGATAATTCTATTTTGCTGTGTCTATTGGGTTTGGTGAGGAGTGATCAACCCAATCGTTTAACTGCTGCTTCAAATTTACATACAATTTCTTAAACGACTTCTAGTAAAATTGGCATCTTTCTGAATCACAGAAACATTCTAGATATTTTGCCACAACTATTAGTTCTATGCCGCCCTTTTCTCTACAGTGAAGGCCGTCTGGCTGGCGACCACCCTCTTGCTGGAGTCATTTGCCAAATGATTCGTCGTGTTCCTGCTTGGGGCTTGAGAGCCAGATCTCCTCTTTTTCTCCCCGTCCTTCAGTTCTCCTCCTTCCCATTCTGCTTCTGTCCCCCATCCTGAAACGGTATGTTGTTGGTGTGTCTGGAGTCTGTTAGTGACGTGATTGATGCCGGTTATTTCAGCGATGTACTGCTTCCCTTCTTTCCTTGTCTTCTCCGCGCGTCTATTACTTCCTTCCTGACAGGCAACGCGTTAGTGACAATTCAGTCGAGTGTTGCTAATGTCTATGGACGGCGGTGATCACTTACCATCAGGTGACATGTCTGTCCGTCTGCCTGCTCTTAACAATTAAAAAAAAAATTAAGCCTGTCGGAGTTATCAAATAAGTCATAAACTATTCCACGCAGACGTAGTCGTGGTAAAAATCATCCATCCAATTTCGTGAAAATTAAACGAAAAATAATTTTAGGGCATATTTCTAATCAAAGCTCAATCATGTACCATTATTATGACGGGGTAAAAACTAAAACCTAAACTAAAACCTGTCTATCAATCCGCACTCGGCTAGTTTAGTGGACTATGGGTAGTAACCCTCACATTGTGAATGGAGACCCGAGCCCAGTAGAAGGACAGATAAGGGTTGCAAAGAAAAAGAAATAAGCCAAAAATACCGATCCGCGCCGTCCTTAAAATCTGTTGCCCTAGACCCCTATATTCTAAACCTCTTGGTAAGTCCGCCACTGAAACTAAATGTTAATGCACGTATTCCGTATCCATTTAAGCATCGTGTTACATATATTACGGAATGTGTTCGAAAAATAAAATAAAACCGAGCTGACTTCGCATCACGTGTGACGTGAGACACACCTACATTTTAAACCAATAGCCTTCTCTTTACGCTAAGGTTCATTTTGCACTCAAATAAATTGAGTAATGCAACCAGTTTTCCGTGATCTAACTTCAAACATCGCTGAGATACCACCAGTAACTGTGCGTCAAACACAGACTTCCAACGTGTTTTACCTCTTATAATTTACTCGTGAAAATGAAAGTGTTCAGACAAATATTGCAGTCATCGATATTACCTATCAGAGCATATGGCTCTATTGCGCCGAACAAAACACCACCTAAAATTTTAATTACTGGTAAGTTTTGTT
>DWKC01000137.1:0-15602 GCA_018249195.1 Racta chiria
ATAATACAATCTAATTATGTTTATTAGCCTAAACTATAGGAGCTGTTGTGAGGAGCTGTTCATTTTGGAGTCCATCATCAAGGGCCATCTTGTTGAAGTTCTCTCGACTACCACTGGGCAAGTATCACCGTTATTCGTTTGTGGTGGTAAAGCCTGCCTAACTAGAAACGTTTCTCTAAAATAAAGTATCAGAGAGCCGATAACGAGCTGGTTCTCCACCATATTGTCAGCAACGCATCAGTGAAAATTTACAGAATTCAGCATATTACGCCCATGCCTTCACTTACCATCAGGCACTCGTTAGTTCGTAAGCCGATTCACAACGATCCAAAACAGAGCAACAGGACCGGGATAATATTATGTGCATGTACTCACAACGCAAACTGAGCCTTCGCTTATGATGGGTGAAAACTTCAAGCTGGCGGCGGACCAACTGAGAGGCTGAGGCGGGTCGGGCGCACGCCGCCGGCAGTGTCTTGGACCCCACCGCTACATCCGATGACGCAGTCTTGCTGTACGAAGGTTCTGGAAACGGATTTTACGAATCACATGATTGAAAGCGGTCACCATTGCCTATAAACATCAAAGACACCAAAGGCATCACCCATGTATCGTTGGTCAAGGACGAAAAACTGGCTCTTAAATCGTTTTTAGGCCCATAACTCGCATGTTTTAAAACTAAGCATTTTAGTGATTAGTGTATTTTGTGATTTCGCATGGCGTCGTATGTAGCATCATCAATGTATTAACGAGTTTATGTAAGCAAATTTAGAATTCTTTTAGAATCTTTAACGATATAAAATCCACATTTCTTTCCCTCGCAAGTGTATTGAAAAATGTCGTATGGCACTCGTGAGCAGTAGTAGTAATTACTAACTCGGCCGTTTTATCACGCTCACCTTTTACGGTAATTACCAACATATCTCACTCTTATCATAATGTACTATAATAACTTAGTAATAATCTCTACGCAAAGCCCTACCAGCAAACATCTGACTGGTCTGACAGCATGGATCTGGCAGATTGGCTTACTCTAGGCGCCGCCCCCATACAGCGCTAATACTAGCTGGCCGTGCGATATTTGGGTACTATGGATAGTATTACCAAATTATTGGTGATCATGTGGCCTTCATCACACTATCAGGGATTGCTCCATCGATACTTGAGTCCTGCCTATACTTATTAAATAAGAAACGCTAACACACTCACACCCCCGCATTAGGATTCCTTGTATTGCTGGTGGCATAGACACAAAACATAACACCCAGAGCCAACAACCAACACAAAAACCAACATTAATCAGCTCCATAAATGCCTGCCCTGGCAAGTAATCCAACCCGTGACCTCTCGCTTCACATGTACTACCACTTATGCTACAGGGCTGTCAATATTGTTTTGTTTACAAGGAAAATACCGAGTCTGATTCGAGGCTATGAGCAAAAGAGCTCAGGAAGATCTTGACTAAAAGAATATCGATAATCGAACCTACGCTCTTACCTAAATAAGAAGTATGGGTACTTCAAAACATCCTACCTCTTTCCGTCAGCACAATCTCCCTATGCATCTGCGATAATTCAGCATCGTTGATCAACACTCGATGGCGGTTGTCGTAGGCAGGGTCCCAGGTTCGTGTCCCATCGCCGAGGTACAGGACGTCCCGGCTGACTTTCATATCATCCTCTTGGATGGAGGAGTTCTTGCTACTTGATAGCGCTGGCTGCAAGGTTAGAACACTTTTCACCCACTACTTTGATTATATTTCACCGCGGAAAAGTTATTCTATAGTACTGTCGTACTTACAGTTATGAGTTATTCAAGATACAAATAAACGGTCATAAGGACGGCAAAAACATATCATTGCTAGAACAAAAGAGGAAACAACAAACCTTATTCTTTCCAAAAGTGGGACTAGATTGGGGCCGCATCTTGAAATCAATATGCTGGTTGGCGGCACTTTTCTTCCTCACGATAGGCGATAACTTTCTAAACTCATTGCGGGGTTCAAGCTCAATCTTCACAGCATCAGACCCCGAACTGTTGTGAACCCGACCGAACAGAGGAGACAGCTTGGGCTTAGCGCCGCTGGTATTATCAGAATCTTCCACACTTTCAATCGTTATAGTCGTGTCGACGCTATTAGTCTTTCGAATCGGCTTGACTATTATCAAACCATCGTCCAAACTCTTCTCTCGATCAGTCTTTTGGGGTTCATCATAATTTGGATTCTCAAAGCCGGTTTGCGTGGCAATATCATCGCTTATAGCCGTGAAAGTCTGTGAAGCTCTGTTGGATGCTCTGTTCAACATGCGCTTGCGTCGCTCCAAGTCGGCGTGTATGTCTGTCTGTACGCGCAAGTTGATGTCTCCGTAACGTCGCACTATATAGTTGAGTAACCATTGATATCCCCTACGCAGCCCTGGGTCTATTTTAACCTTCTTCGACATAGTCTCTGGTGGATATGCGCTGTAGGACTCCACTAGCGTTGGACATCTATATCTGAAGGGGTGAGTAAATTGGATTGGATTAAATTTGAATTACAATTTTGCCGCAGTTGATGTTACAGTTGGGCATGCTCTCCACTTGATATTAAGGGTGTGCTAGCCGCTCAAACAAAGTCACCGATGGAATGTACTTTGGGAACTATCTCCAGGTGGACTAGTGGTGCGCTGGCGATCCTCCAGGCTCCGTTGTGTGAGGCGAGAGCTGGCCTGGCAGCACGTGGTTGCGGCTTCAACCCTACGGGTTGAGCTGATTAATGACATTACCGGAGTGGTATCATGGGTGATAGCCTAACGTGTACTTTCTAAGACTGTTTAATTTCGTTCCACGGCTGCAAACGAGCCAACCCTCCCATTATTATTATTTTTAGTAACTGTATTATAGGTGTACCGTGAGTGCCTAACTTTTCCTAGCTTTTCCTGGATAATACATTTACATCCTACTTTTACCCACACTTTTACCTACTCCTTTTACCTACTCCTTTTACCTACTGTAAGGACTAGGGCCTGTAGGTTTTGGTAGTTGATGTTAAATGTAACAAAATTTAAATAAACTCGCTCACCAATAGCGAAATTAACTTTCCTGAATATATTGTACTACCTAATCGTTGCCCATCAACGAAGCAGAAAATAAAAATTTTTGGTATTAAAGTTTTTAAATGTATTCATACCTTAATTCTGTAGGGGAAGCGAACCCGCTACCCGGAAAACTCCCTAACAATGATTCGATTGAACAGTGATTCAATTGAAAACTATTACGCGAAAACATGTTTCAAGTCCTCTAGATTGGTTCTTATTGTAAGAAAACTACTAAACATATATATTTAGTACATAAACGATGTCTTATGATTATTATTTTGGGATTTTCATAGTAAAAAAAATATCCGCCCGAAGTTGAATTCACATCGGTGTTGAATTTTGAATCTTTCGAGGCTCAGAGTTTCAAATAAATTGTTTATTTTTCGTTTTTTATTAGGAAACCTAGATAACGAGAGAAATAATAATGGTACAAAGTTCTTACTACCTCACATAAAATAATGAAGTTATATAAACCCTTCCTTTCTATGGACAAAAAAGTATTATTAACCTATGAATCAACCTCAAAGAACGTAAAAAATCATAGTCATCTAAAGTCGATCGGTCATAAACTTACTACTGAAGATTGACATGGGATATTCGCAGGTTATTAGTTACGAATTGGGATTGTATGTATAAATAAATAAATAGAATTGTACTTGCCAAAATATTTAACTGTAAAAGCAATATGATGACAGATGATAGAAGCAGCAAATCCACCTGGTTAATTCCAATGCGACCCTTAATGATGCCGAGCCAACATGCTATTTACACAGTTAGCTAAATCATCTTATTACATTACTAACGACCCGCCCCGGCTACACACGGGTGCAATGCATTATTTGTCGTAAAAAGTAAATGACAAAAAAATGTTATTGTGGGATATCTATAAGAGATAGACATATAGCATCGCGGAGTTCTCTGTAGACCGACTGTTTCAATGTATAATACTTAGAACATTATTTTAAAAATCTCGTAAGGTTCAGCCTCGTTTACAATGTTAGCGGAAAAAAAAAATTACGACATCACATTAGAAACCTCAGTAATAACAGTATTTCTCCACTATTTAATGGATGTTATTATACATATATACCTTCCTCTTCAATCTCTCTATCTAATTAAAACATCGTATCAAAATCCGTAAGATTTAAGCATACATAGGGATGTAGGGGTAGAAAAAGCGACTTTGTTTTATACTATGTAGTGAATACAAAAAAACTTACCTATTGACCAAGGGCTCGATATTTAGCTTCTCAACAACATCAATATCATCTAGGGCGCCGGATTTGTCTTGCTTGTTGGCCAGTACCAGCACTGGTTTACCTGTATTAAGATCCGATTTCAAACAGCTCAATGCGATACAATACAATATGTAAAGATTATGGTACGGCAACTTATGTCGAGTGTAAATGTCGGCGCTTCCAAATTTCGGAGCGGTTAAAGCATTGACTATATAATGTACTAATCTACTAGTGGTAAACTCAGCATCAAGCGCCCCACCTCTCCAAGTGGGGTCACAATCGATGAAGGCTTAAAGGGCATATGGCCAAAGGCATCCTCAGATTTTGTTTAATGGGTAGGCACTTAGGGTTTTTAGTGAGTTCTAAATAACCAGCACCGCCTCCTGTGTTCGTTGGTATGCATGAGCATTCACCCCCTTCCTTCACGCGCATCTTCGTAGAGTAATCCTTCTCCTTTGTCTGGGCAAACAAACCCCAAGCATCTAGTGCGAACTGTTTCTAACAAAAATTAGACCAATCAGTTTGTGCTCTAAGATATGACGCAATTTTGTACCATTAACGGATTATATTGTCGCTTCCTCGCCTCTATTACTTCCGCGTTTGACTAAAGGTTTCCATAATAGAGTAATACCTATTATATTAGCCGTTATGTGGGCTAAAGCGTCGATCGCAATTATTATCGTTACCACGTTAGAGGCCTTCGGGTGGCATAAAAACTTTCGACATTTGACATAAAAATTTCCGGGTGACTACTAAATATTCCATAAATATAAATTGGAGTAGCTTGAATAGTGTATACATTATGTGGGACACGTGAAGAGACCTTTGCCTAGAAATGAGGCTTTTGAGGATCTAACCCTAGATACAAATATTTTAGAAAATCTTATCATGGTAATGGTTGACAGTTTCTCAAAGGTACCTATCACATCTAACTTATGTACCTGTAAAGTAGGAAGAATGGAAATATACTCAAAGGTCAAAGTTCCAGAAGTGGTTTGAATACACAATCATCCCATTTGCAATTTGGATAAATCATCCTAAGAAGTTACCAATAGGAAAATAGTTATCAATACTCATAAATTTAATGTCCGGAATAGAAATATCTTTACATAAAAAAGAATTGCTTTATTGTACTTATGTGTAATATATATAATATAATACATATAAAATCTATCAAGATTATATAGCCCATGCCATGACACTCCCATGAACTATCTGAAAACTCAAAATCCAAAATATATTATGCTAAATTGAGTTTATTTTATAAATAATTGATTACATACAATTCTGAGGGTCTAAATTAAACAATGGAATTTGGTGTCACTGTAGGTATAATGATTTAATTTAATTTTGCAATGCTTTCTATTCAAGGAATAAATTAAATGTTGTAAATAAAAAAAATAACATACAACAAGACTCTGTTGCATAAAAGTAGGTAGGAACATACGGTTATTATTTAATTGAAATTAATAGTATAATACTATGCTTAGTTTTGGGGTCAGATGGCCGTGTGTGAAATGCCCTAAGATATTTATTTATAATATAATAATGTAACTATTGGAGCCTGCCAGCAGTGAAGCCCATAGGTTGAATCATGACAATTTAATTAAATTGCAGCCCACCTACCTACAAACTGATAAGCAAATTAAAATCCACACGGCGCTACGTTACCTGATATTTTGTCATGCGATAACACCTCTTCTAGTACTGATTTGCATTCGTCCAACCGTGAAAAATCGCTTGAATCGATCACAAATATAATCCCGTGTACCTCGCTATAGTACTGAGACCAAATAGCGCGAAACTGCGGCCCTCCGCCCAAATCGTAAATGGTCACTGGGGTATCTCTATGCACCAAATTCACAGCCTTAAAACCTACAGTAGGCAAAACTTTATCATCCTTTTCACCAACTAAATTATTTACAGTTTTTGTCTTCCCTGCGTTATCTAACCCTATCATAATTAGCACTATATGCCTTCGTATGCGACTACGCCGTAGTCCCCAACAATTCCCCATCACACTTGAGCACTTATTTCACTAAATTATTCGTAAAAAGCAATTTTACAAAGCAAATTCCACGACCAACTTTGAATTTGTCGTCCGCCGCCATTCGTAAACATTCATTTTTTTGTTGACACAACGGTTACCAATGGCAATTATGATAATGTGGCCAGTGTTTGATGACATTGTAAAATAATTGTATTGTTTTTATGGGTATTCAAGATTTTTTTTAATGTTATTTTATACGTAACATTTTAGTTAAAATACTTAATTGTAACTGCACTTTTAATGTAATAGATAAAAAAAAAACACTGAGAAATATATATCTTCTTGTCTACACACTTGCGTAATAACTTACAACTTTGCGATTGAATCTTGTGCACGATCCACGAATTAAAGATTGTTAGCTTAACGAAGGTAACCGTCAAGGTTACAAGTGTAGGTATGTAAAATAAAATAAATAGAGTAAGTTTATCACAGTTGGTTTAATCGAACACTGCTAATTAAAAATAGCATTCATTTAAAAGCAGGCAAGCAGTGTTATCACAAAATTTTAATCAAAATGAGTAAGGTCAGATACGCTTATTAGTTCTATGAACATAATATTGTGATAATACAATCACTAATACGCATAAATGGTTAATTATTGCATTTATTGTACTAATTATATATATAACTCGTATAAAATACCATATTTTTATGTTGTATAGTTTGATAGAATTTGGTTTGTCCAATGTGGTCAGAAATAAAAACAGCGAATAAAAATACATACTGGACATTTATTATTCAAAATAAAATCCGCAATAAATACAGGTACAATTCTATCGTGAATAGTTATTTACAAAGCTAGTTTGTTAAATTATACATAGAATATAAAACGAAAAACGCCAATTAATATAACGGCCATCTTTATAAGCGTTGCCATCCATTGGTGTAAATTGCACATTTATCTAAACCTGACTACAATGGTGTCGCCGTTCTTAATTGAGAAGTAAGCCAGATCTTTCATTGCATTATCTAATGTTATTTCTGCGCCATGCATTTGTTCATCGAGTAAGTGCAAAGTGGGAGCGCCGGTGTTGCCAGATTTAGAAAACAGTCTTTGAGCAAGTGTGACCAGTTTCTGTACAGCCATTGTTGAGGGGAACTTCTTTTTGAGCACTTTTCCTTTTTCGTCGCAGAGTGTTATCTCTAACAATTGGGAAGTGAGGGTCATTGTTTTTGGCTGTTTTACTAGTAAACTATCGTCTGGAATACCATATTCTGAAAACAAATATAAATATTATTTGCATAATGCAACAATGCCTGTTGTTTTTAGGATATTATCCTTGAGTAGATGTAATATTAATTACATATCACTTTTGGTAATCTACGCTAATATTATAGAAAAGAAACATTTGTATTTTATTTACATAATACAGCTACTTGTAGATCAAGAAGTTTTAATATCTGTATAATATTTAGTAATAATGCAAACTATAACCAAATAAATTACAACTTTAGCGGAAACAAACACACAGACAGATAAAGCCACAACGGACAGAACCTTTTCAGTTTTCTTTTAGATGCAGAAGAAGGAGTAAGCTTAATTTCATAACTCACTGTCAACAAGTTCCTGAAACCGGCAATGCTCCAAGTCGAATGCAGTCTTTTTGATTGGATCGTACTGGGCAAGCTTCCACTCAGCACCATACCGCTTCAAGTAGTCGTATTCCGCCCCGCGACGTAACTCGCGAGTTATTATAGATCCATTGAATTCCTGTTGATTGTCCAAATAAATCTAACTATATAAAGTCGAATGTAGTACATTGTGTTAGTTTCACTTTATATCTCAAGAATGGTTGGACTGATTTTAATGACATTTGTTTTTTGGATTTGTCTGAGCCTAGATTAACAGAATAACTAAATATTTTAAAGCAATATAAGTGGAAAACCTCATTTAGAACACTAAGGGATCAGAGAAAAATTGAATTGAAGGGATTAGAATGCTTTCAAAGGAAAAGTTTTTTAATGTGTCGAGTACTAGAGATACCAAAATTTAAAGAATCTAACATGTATTTCTTTTGCAAAGCAACGTTGCCGGATCATCTAGTTAAGTATATTCTTAGAAATGTGGTCATTATAAACTAATAGTTATAAAGTTCGGACACTCCAAAACAACAAAATTCTTATACTTTCCCAGCTTATTGTTAGGATTGTCTTATAATTTAAATTTTATTTTTAGAGTATCAAATTGTCTTGTAATTTAATTTTTTTGTTATTAATTTAATAATTATAGTCAATTGTTTGACTTTCGTTAAATGAGCTACTGTTCACGAGAAGAAATAAATGATTTGATTTGATATTTACCAGAATAAAGATCCTCTTAATGTGCATTATAAAAAAGACCTCCAAAAAAACTCCCTAATTACCATTAAAAACCAGCAACTTTATTAAACAGGTTGAACATAAGTTAGACTTGAAATAATTTTATATTGTAAGCTCTTAGGTCAAAATAGTTTGAGAGTATGTAATAAACGCGCAAAAAACATTCATCCCACCTTACCAGTATTGGAAGTACCCTGGAAAAACTTTTTTCAAAATTTTATTCATGATAAATACCTATATCTATGCCAAATTACAGCTATCTAGCACGAATGGTCTCTGCGCTTGAGTGCGGATGGGTCCCTCCGTAGACGGACGACATGTCGAAACTTGGTTTAAATTTATTTTGTACGATAAAATTAAATGTACCTGTAAGTTTCCTATTTTAGCAATGATAAGTTGTGATCCAGTGTCGTAGTCCTCATTCTTTTGTATGGGGTTCTTTAGGAAATACAGTTTCTTAAGGCTCTTCAGTTTGTCTAACTCACTAACAGATCTCCACTGAAAAATGGAAATAGAAATTTTGTAGTATTAGAAAACACACGCTATAGCTGTAATATCTCATGCTCAATCATCATTTGGCAAGACTGCATCATGATCTACCAACAAATGTTAAACACGAACACAAAAAAATATTTTATAAAAATATTGCAATTTCTACAACAAATTATAAAATAGAATTTCATGCTAATCATAGATATAATAAATCTGTAGCTGATCGTTGTCTGTACATGGAAGATTTAAGGGAGAAAATTATATGGGGGATTATAGTAGGGAAGAGAACCCTAAAGTGTCATTTTTAGATTATTTTGTCTATGTCATTGTAATTTGAATGCGGTTTTCACTGATGTATTATTGGGCTTAGCTTGGGTTAACACTTAGGGGCATTTTTATTGAAATCGGTGCACAGACAAAAAATATATGACAATTTAAAGAAATGGTCGCGGCCAAGCTAATGTTTAAATAAATATTATGTTTAAATAAACACATTTATGGATTTTACTTTTGTTATATTTATCTACTTCAATTGGTTTCATTCCACACAGGGCGGGCATAGGGCTCTTACTGACTGAGGAAGCCGAAAAGCTACTCCAATTTATTTATTTAAATTTAGAACAGACTGAGTCCATACATACACATGTAGTAGAAAATAAATAAAATTTCAATAGGGAACTTATATCTATACACAAAGCCTGTCATTTTGCCCTTACCTTTTACAAGAATAAATAAAGAATCCTCATTACAAATTTTAATGTTTTTGGTGTCACTGGCTTAGGCAGTCACAGTTATGATTTTATTAGCTACTTAGGTATGAAATTTATACTTACATCATCAATACTATTCCTATTTAAAAACAGGACCTCCAATTTCTCAAACAAATCCACTTTGGCATTCCCTGGTTCATCATTAAACCTTATCTGCTCAATGTAGCAGTCATTCAAACTGACCACCTTTAAATGTTTCAACCGTCCAAGGTTCATGACTTCGTACCAGGAGTTAATCGGATTTCCATCTAGTCTCAAGATTGTCAATGTCCGAAGAGTGACTTCAGGTGGGTTTATCTTCTTGATTCTGTTATAGGCAGCAATAACCTCATTTATCTTCGGCCAGAGATGAGAGAGGGCGATGAGGTCCTGCCATTCGTAGTCGCAGACTGATGTGTTAATCTTCTCCAGATTGGCAAAGTTTATGGACAGTTGTGAGAGTGTTTCTTCTGGCATATCGATCGCCATGCGGTTTTTGCTGCAATGAATATTATTGTACATATGATATTTAAAGAATTAAACTAAAAACGTTATATTGTGTGTAGATATAGAAATAAAATAATTATGTAGCAACATTAAGATTTCAGAGACATTATGTACCGAGTCAATCAGATCACATAGTTTTACAAATTTACAACTAGAAAGCTATCTATCAGATAACATAGCTGTTTGAAGTGCTAATGCAAATTGCATATCACAGATCTTCATCATATTAACAATATCCAGGAGAATATCATAGCTGCTGGCTGTCATACTACAACCAAAGGAAGTAATAAGCATTTCAACGTGACTCTAGGAACAAGGACGGTAGTAAAACAGACAAGTAAAAATACCCAACCACGCATGTCCCACTGAGATTCAAGGATCTCTTACAGAGAGATGCCAATAATAGAGCCACAATTTCTTTCGGTGAGAAAGAATCACGAACTGCATGTTTGTAAATGTATTTTACTGCTGCTGCAGTAAATGTTTACATTCACTGTTAGCCTATAACATAACACTAAGTAGTTTTGCTGGTGTGCGTTGACGACCAATTACTGACAGAGGTTTGTCAACTCATTTGTTGGCTAATGCTATATAAGAAACTTACCTGACATCCAACTCTGTTAGATCAGGTAGTTGAGCTGAGAGCTGAATGACCTCGCGCCAGTTCGAGAAGAGGTTGCGGGATATGTCCAGGCTGCGCACGTTGGGGCACAGGGAGGCTACATCGCCAGCTCTAGCGACGTTCTGATCGTGGACGCACACTTCCAGAAGGCGGTCGAATTTTCTGGAACACACGTGAACATAACTATAGTATAAGTTTTTTCTCCATGCAGTTTGGGTCATAAAAGATGGAAGAAAGAATGACGGACGGCTAGGGCCGTCGAAATCGATATTAATATTTCTTATATTAATAAATACATTGTTTTATATATTTTTCTTTCATTTTTATCACAATCCCACATAATGACAAAACTAAATACCTAAAAATACCTAAAAATAATGCTTATCGACAACAATAATGCGCATCACTATGCCCGCCTATAAGGCCCGTGAGTGGGAGAGAGAGCAAAATACTCATTGACGACGTTGACGACCATGAAATTTAGGAATGAGGGTATTGTTAAATATATGCTTATACACAGTCCGAGTACACAAGGGTTCCCTGTGGTGTGGGTGGCATACACAACCCATGACCCCAGTATGGAATCCAACATGATACCCCTTACTTTGCAGGCAGAGTACTAGGTTGTCAAATCCTAATCCCATCAGACAAGGTGTTGTATTTACATTATCAACTCACTGTTTTTGATGGATCTTTTCAAAGCCAACCATCTCAATGAACGGAGCTCCCATCTCCCGTTTCCATTCATTGATTACAGTTCTGCGATGGGCTGCTACTGTTTCATCCTGAAAGAAGTATGGTTTCAATGTTAGTTCCATAGTTAGTTAGTTTAATGTTAACAAGAGTATCCCTCAATCTTTCTAAACAGGATACTTAATCTGAACACAGGCAGCCAAATGGGAGAAATTATAATTATTTGGATTTGGAACTTCTACAATAAGGCAAACAGTGAAATAAATTGTTAAATACTAAAAGTAACTGGATATGAAGCTAATTACTCAATAAATCTGAGGAAACCTTTCATATTCACATGTTTTATTCAAATTTAATTTGTTTTACATTACAGCTCTAAGACTCACACATTCTATTCTGCCACCATATGCTTGAATTATTTAGTCTCATGTTCAGAAGAATATGTTTTGAAATTACTAAACTGTAAAAATATAATCTTCAACTGATGCAACTTTTTACTGTTTGCCTTTTCTCGCTTTAGCAAGTTATCTTTCGCTTTCAATACCCTTTGGGTTTATCGTTTTATCAATAAATGACAAAATTATCACATAAATAGTTCCTGTACAATACAAAACCTGTTGTTTTGCAAATTGGAAAATCCTCTTATGGGCCTAGACATAGGCCCAGATATGACCATAAAGATGATTTGAATTTTAAGGAAACCTTTTTGTGCACAATACGTCCACTGTCAAAAAGGCCTTCACCTATACTACCTTGTGATATCTTAGTTGAGTGGGCGTGTGACTCACATTTACCAGTTGTTAGTAACAATAACAATGTTTCTTATACATATGAAGTATAATACTATGACATTTTTTTTAAGTTATTTTTTTTTGTCTATGACTGACAATCAGGTAGGCTAAAAGTAAAAGCAAAGTATTGGCAGTGAAAATATTTTCACAACAAAATAGTTGTATTATCCACCAAACAAACTTTTTCTGTGATTCAACATTAGAAATACTAAATTATACATGAGGAACTAATTACTGTAAAGTAAAAACACTTTCTTTTTTTGATTTACAAGAGGAAATGAGAAAAACCTTTGAAGGAAGGATTGCACATCTAGGATATTGAAAGCTTCTACAAACTTTGTGTATGTAAACATTAAAGCCAAAGTCAATAGTTTCAAGACGAAATTCTCAACTTTGTAAACAATGGCACCATATCAAATAACTCTATACCCACTATTAAGGCAAATAAATGGATTTGATTCTAAGTCTTAGATTTCACTCTCTAATTGAAATTGTCAATGATATAATATGCCGTAATTAAGTATACTGTTTTAGTAAATTAAACACTAATATGTAACTAATCGATTGTTGTACCTCTCTGTCACCATAATATTTCTGTATAGCGTCGGCGCAGGTCCTGGATGGAGTAATTTTGTTCGGTCGAATGAAAGAACCTGCTCCTGGTTTTGTAGTTTTGAAGTATTGCACATCATCCACACTGCCATCGTGTTTGCCGCGACCAGCATTATCCCACTCCACGCCATACCAAATACCTTTGTATCCCTGAACTTCCCCTATAAACTTCACTGTACCAAAATCATCATTGCATTTTATCCGACTACCAACAAACACTTGGATCTCACCGTCTTCGACGCCATTATGGCTGTCCATGGCACCGTTACAAAATTTCGGTATCAAATTAACAGGCATTGCGCCCACCATTATTTTTGTCTTTTCGAAAAAGGAACTGTTTATCAAAAGAAAAACAGACTTATTTCTTTTCAGAATGCCCACGTCTGTCAAACTGACTGAAGGCAAAATGACAATTTTGTAGGTCAATCAATCAATTCGCTGGTCAGAAATTCTGTGTCTAAATGTTGCCATAATCATTGTTTTTTTTTGCAGACTTGTTTATTAGAGACATTATAGTTAAACGTATAACTTATTGAGACCCCCCATAATCATTCAAATGCTTTCTTGAAATATAAAAATACTTTGTGGTTGCAGTTTATAATGGCTAGCGCGCATTTCTCGTCTCAAAAAAGGAGGTTTTCAGGCGTCATAGCCTCAACTGAAGATACTCAATATTTTAAGTTTAAAACTTCAAATAACAATACTCCCTACAATACGTCCCTACTAGCTGCCGCTATCTTTGCGCAATAATTTATTTTCGAATTGATACGTCTGCATAGCAGGCAACGAAGCTTGCTAGGAGTAAAAATTTACAACATTCACTTTTGTGAATGAGTCATTCTTCTCTACGATAGGAACTTAATAGATGGCGCTGCAAGTATAATTTGGGAGTAAAACGACCTCCGGTTTCGAATTGGTCGTTGACGGGCAGAGCGACAGACAGACAGTGTATTATACGGCCAAGTATAAAAGCCACGGGCCAGACTAGTACTAAACTAAATAAGGCCGTAAATTGTTATTTTATTTTATTTCCGGACATAATGAACTGAATTTATAGTGAGATATTGTGATGGTCTGCTTTGTATGTAATTAACTTACAATTTTATAGTCGTTGTAAAGTTATTTCTCGTATAAAATATTTAAACATATAGGTATACAAAATACGGGGATAGTATTCGGTGCCTGCCGGTTAGCGATTTTTTTAATTCACTCGTCTCGTTGCGGTGCTAGCGTCCTCTCGCTCTGTGGTTTCCGAAATAGGGGAGAGATTCGGACGAAAAACTTAAAGTGCTTTTTGACAAAAATGGCTACCATAAACGTGCCAGACGTGTACGCTAGTCGATAAAGAAATATGTTACATTGTGTCTGTGAAAATATGCAGTTTCTAAGTGAACAATTGTTGCGTGGTGTGCAATAGTGCAATAAGGATTGATCACGACAAAGGATACAATCGTCAAAATGAGGTACGTATCTGGGTTCATCAAACTGGCAGAGCTTTCGTAAGCAAAACAAATAAATAACGTTCTATCGTTTACTTGCGTTGTTCTATATATTTGCGAATATTTATTGTGTAAATCGGCTGCCGTGTTCTGTTTCTCAATAGGGTTTTTGACCGACTTTTAAACGTAAACAGTATAGACCGTCGTAGTGAGGGCCGATCGATCTGTTGATTACGAATGTAATTACCGTGTTTTATGAATGACATTGCATAAAAACTTGTTTTATACATGCTTCTTAGAGTTTAGTTTAGCAGCAAAAGGTAATATGGGTTCTGTTTGCGTATGTTATCGATTTTCTTCGGCCTTTAGATGGGGACCCCACACGTTGGTTTCCAAATGTATTTTAGTTCAATCCTCGAATAACACTCGAATAGGCTGTTTGTGGCCGACCTTATGACTAGATTGGCTTTGAATTTTAAAATTAGTCCACATTTATACTAAGGGATGTGTAATCTTCTACGAATTGGGGTGACGGCATCCCCATCAGAGAACACCGAAATTGCATGTGACTAATAGCCAGTTCCGCGCCCTCCAATGTAGTACAGTCAGGGATAATATTATATTTAGTAAGAATATCAGGACTAAGGTATTATCGAATTGTTATCATGCTAGTAATTTCCTTTTTATCATGAATCACTAGAGATAACAGTATTGTTACACGGTTAACAACATTTTCTGATAATGATTCATCATAGAGTTATTCAAGACTATTTATATATTTTTAATATTTACATGATATCTTACCAAAATTATGTACTATGAGTGACTGCCTAGTATAGCTTTAGATCTGTGAAGTGATTTCATTACAACAAACACATAATGATATTCCAAGCTTAGCCCAATACCTACATTAGTGACAGGTTTGAAATTGGATCACCTGTTTTTGAGATCAGCATGTACAAAGGCACAAACAAACAGACAAGAATTCTAGAAATGGTTGTTTTAGGTGCTAT
>DWKC01000138.1:0-15582 GCA_018249195.1 Racta chiria
TCAAGTTTAAAATCAAAGCCAAATGGTGTCAGTACACATCTCCAGAACTGTCTATCTATGAACAATAATCGTACAGGGTGACTATAAGTACAATAATTAATTATTTACGTATATATCGGAATATTTCACGCAAATATTATAAAATATTTTTAAATGAACGATTAAATATTTTCCTGTCAAGATCGTGACGAGTGACGGCCCTCCGAGCAGTAGGAAGTGACGTCATTTGCAATCTCTGAGCTGCGCTCCCAACAAATTGAAGCAATTACAACGCACTGTTGTTTTGTTATAACACCCCGACACCCAATTTAAAATAACAATGTAATTCTCAATTCAGTAGCTCTCAAACATTTTTTTGTTATTGGACAGGTCATATATATACTTGTATGTTTTTTGCACCGATATTTCGACCCAGTTACATGGATTATGGTCACGGCTGAAGTTCAGCGAAACATATATCGTGAGTACCCGTAACATAGCACAATGTATGCAGTCCACCATGAATCTAGTTTAAAACCAAATAAACATACAATATAAACTAAATAAGTAATGTTGAGGAATTAAACTTTCTTAATTTATTTTTGCGTTTGACTTTAAATTTAACAGAATCAAAAATGTACACAGTTAATCATAATTCTCGTGAACAGCAACCCTATAACACACGACGTTCAAACTTCAAAAATAATGTACCGAGAGCTGCAACAATTTGTAACAAAACATAAGGAGAAATGAAATAAAAACATATAAACAAAGGAAAACGGCACACAGATGGCGCCACGTGAAATATTAACAAAATTTAAAAAGAGAATTTTCGAACGGCAAGTGTGAAATGGTGCGTGCGAAATTTAGTGTACCGTTCGAGAATCGAGTGCTCCACAAAATAACGTGCGTGTTTGTAATAGTCGCCTATGAACAGTTCTAAACCTTCTGTGAGTTACGTAAGGAATTTATCTATTTTACTTTAGTTAAAGAGTTGTTTATTTTTCTTATTTAATAATAATTTTCTAGGACAACTTACATAGGGCCATCTGACCTGAAACTAAGCGACAGCTTGTACTCTGTTGTGATCAGAAATCTAAACATACATATATTTTTAAAATACACATACATAGATAGATAATTTTTATGCTATCGATTATTCGAATGCAAAAATTCTATAATCATGTGTGATGAAGAAATACTTATGAGCCATAATGTGAAAGTAACCCTCATTTTATGACCCTGTTCGGTTTCACGCGAAAGCATCTTCAGATCCGAAAGTAAAGTGAAAACCCCAGCCCAGTTTCATTACTGAACCCATTTATTATATTCTTTCATACATCCAGCGTTCGTGGAGTACGATTCTGAGACAATGTTAGTTCATTATCATAAAACTCGACGGGATCGTAAAACAGCTTCAATAGAGAGTTGACGTGCAAAATATGAGAGAATGCGGCAGAATACACATTACAGTGTAAAAAACACTAAAGTTTCTTTACAAAAAATATAAAACATTACCAAGTTTGCTACAGCGTAAAAACTACAAAATACGCTACAATCTACGGCGCTACGGAGCAACGCCGCTACGGTGCCACGGTGCTACGGCGTAGCGGGAACAAAAAGGCGTAGATGCGCTTGTAAAAATTAATTGTGCGGAATACAAGCGTAGCAGCCGGTGAGTAACGCATTTCCAATGGCGCTCCGTTGTTTTTGTTTCAATTTCTGTGAAACCGATACAATTTTATGCGTATAATAAAGCACTTCTATTTTCATGTTTCCATTTTTAAAGTATTGTTATGATTAAATTTCACGCTACCGTTTCTCAATTTACTCTATACTTTGACTTTACAATGCTGGGAATCATATTATTTAAATTGCATGGTCGTGTAACTTTGTCAAATTCATTTTAGTACGTTTTTATTGCAGACAGTAAATATTCAATATATTTACAATATATTTATTTGTTTATACAACGCATAGTTAACCTTCAATATAAGGATCCTCTGAAAATTCATGAAAAAATGCAAGATAGACCTAAGTGAGTCAAATCAAATCAAATCAAAATCGTTTATTTCATGTAGGTTTTATCAATACACTTATGAACATCAAATCTTTACAATCTACCACCGTTTCGGAAAGGTGCTATAATAAAGAGGAAAAGAAACGGCGAAAGAAACTCCTCAGCACATTTTTTCACAGAATATAGAAGAACAAAGTTTATTATTAAAGAACCTACTTGGGTGGAACCAGCTGCAGATGTGTATTCATTCCAAGCATCCTAGTCATTAATATATTCTTTAACACTATAATACCCTTTCTCTATAAGCCGTGATTTAATTTGCTTCATAAATGTTTCCTAGGGTAAATCTAGAATGGACTTTGTCACTTTATTATAAAAGTTAATACCGAGCCCCATCAAAGATCGCTGCACCATTGTAAAGCATTGTAAAGCCACTGTTAGTATTTTAATTTCTAGAAATTTTTCACCAAGGGATTCACGCGATTTAAGTTTATAACTGTCCGAATGGCTCTCTTTTGCAATATAAATATTGTTTCGAAGTCTGCTGATTTACCCCATAATAAAATACCATAGGACATTATACTATGGAAGTAGACAAAATAAACAAGTCTTGCTGTTTCGATATCCGTGATTTGTCTTATTTTCCTTATAGCATAAACAGCCTTACTAAGTTTACCCGCCAGGGACGCAATATGGGTTACCCATTAAAGCTTACAGTCTAAGTTTATTCCTAAAAATACTGTAGCTTGTTCTAAAGGTAGTAATTCATTGTTAAATTTAATTATCTTATTACAAATTTTAAAATTTGGAAAGTTGTTTGCAAGTTTGAGTGGGAGGATAAAGCGACTCAACATCCATAGTAGAGGCGTCTCATAATTCAGCATGTCCCTGATTTTGAATCAGTACGGCGTGTTGATTAGGTTTAAAACGACATGCATTAAAAGCCAAGGGTTTTCATATAATAATAATAATAATAATAATAATATATATTTATTTCGGAACTAGTCCATAGTTGTTCATTATACACAGACAGGTGTGCTGACGTGCCCAACATGGGGTAGAATCTTCTCTGCTAAAGTTGGGTACGCTAGCCACCAACGAGCTGATCTCCTAAGCTCCCACCATCCGTAAAAAGCCACAAAACAGTCGCCAACGCCGAATTTAACTAGGAACACATCAATCCTAAAATAATACTGTACTAAGAATGGCTTCACATCGTGCAACATAACCTGTAATATAACGTGTAACCCATAATAATTCTGCGTTAAGAGATTATTGTAAGTCTCCATATTGGACTTTTTATGTTGCTTGTAACACCAATTCAACGTGCACAAAAACATTTTCCTTTGTTACAAAATTATGTTTCACAGCCGCACAAAATACGAGCTGCACGTCATTTAAAAAATATTTTAGCTAAAGAGCACTAAAGCTTTAATTTCACAAATTAAAGGCTACTTAGCTGCATTGTCGCTAACAACGAAAACTGGCTGAAACCGGTTCATTAATAATAGGACGCGATTTAACAGAGAATTGCATAAAACATTCAAGTGGACTGCCAACACTCAAAATAAATGTACAAAAACATTTTGTATAAACGCGCTTTAGCAGTATGATGATTAACTAAGAGAAAAATAGCTTATTTCTGAATTAACAATATCTCAGCAACATTACAAGTTATACTCTACTTTCCAGATTTTAATTATTTATTTACATCTAATCTATGAATTTCCAATCCATCGTTATCCCATTCTTTTAATAATAAAAATATGATGCTGTCTACGGTTTTAGACAATTTGGCTCGTCTCTTATTTGTAATTCGCATTACATGTGTGTCTAATACCAGTACTGTTTATACTCAGGATATCCAGCGTAGACGGAATCCAGTCCAGGGTATCGATGAATGAACAGGAATGTTTGTTCTGTGTGTCTGGGTGTAAAAATATATATATTCAATCAATTACAGTTACCCTAACAATATTCACTTCGAGCTCGGTAATTCTCTATGTCTTAGATAGAGACAGTGAATGATAATAATGAACAAAAATGTAATTATCCTCACAAAAATATATGTATATGAAGCCTTATGATGTTTTGTGATGCTGACAGCCGAAGACCGTCTATATCAATGCTTTGCCTATAGTCACGCTACTACAGACGCTCTCCGACGGCGTGTCTTTGCGGGACCGTAAAATCACAGATCGTGGAAATCCAGCATAACATACTAAAGCTATCATAATTTGCAAAATGATAGCCCTTCGAAGCCTACAAACTGTACCGCTAGTACTAGATAGCCAAAGTATAATCAGAAATTGCAAATATTATTTAACTCCCAGAAATTATATATTAAATTTAAATGATGATGATAATGACAATGATGCTTGGAAATAATACACATTCGCAGCCGGTTTCACCCAAGGTAATAAATTTTGTACCTCTGTTTTCTGTATTCTCTTGAAAAGATGTGCTGAGAGGTTCTTTCGCCGTTTCTTCTCCTCTTTATTATGGCACCTTTCCAAAACAGTGGTAGATTCTAAATCTTTGACGTTCATAATGCCTACATGAATTAAACGATTTTGATTTGATTTTAATTGATAATTATTTGATTACACAAATTCTGAGTATTGGTTGATAGACATTAGCATTAGCTCCGCCAATTGTACCACTGTTACTAAGATCAAACCCGTAGTGAAGTATCAGTGAGCCTACAGCCTACTTATCTAAACGGTCCACGTAGGGCACGTTCGGTAACGCCCTGACTCCGATTGAGAAAACAATCGCGACTTGGTGGACGTGGGCTGCTTGCAATGAGCTATGGCTATTCCTTCTCGCCACATCAACATGCTTTAATACTGAGAAATTTATCCAATTTTCTGGACAATATTTTTTTAATAATCAGCAAGCACAGAGACGAATCATCTATTGATATGTGATCAGCGTCGCTAACGAAATAGAATGTTAAAGTATGTTACAAGCAATTCTTGCATTTACATACATTCACTGCTTTGCATTTACTATATTATGAAATCATGTTTTAAAAATCTACCATCATCATCAGTTGAAAATGGGAAGCTAAGGGTGTATTGCGTCAAGTAATCTATGAATTAAGGTTTAAATTTTCGAGTAAATGTGATTTCGTGTAACTATTTATTAATCGCGCAATGCGGGATTGAAGGGGATTTTGTATTGTCAAAGATGGAACTTTACATTATATATTTTTTACATGATTTACAATTATATATATATATATATATATGTATACTTATTTTTCTAGCGCTTTAGAAATGTCGACGACAGGGACGATAACAGTCCCACACGATATAGTCGCGGGCAAAAGCTAGTAATACTCGTATATATATTGAACGAACCAATTACCCTAACTCACCACGAATGTGGTGTAAATGACCATTGCCAGCATGATATTTAATTCAGTGACAGTTAACTATTCCGTTTAGGATTCTCTGGCACTGATAGCTGTTTGTGGCTGGACACACATTGTTGACCACTTATGCTATGAACATAATTATGTATTTAACTTCATTGCTCGGAGTTAATCGTGATCTCCTTGATGTATGGTCAACATAATATGTAGAAACATTTGTAAACTTGTCTAGAACATCCATAAATATGCCTAAGGTTTAATGGCATCGACCCGAGGGTTTTATTCCGTATCTTGCAACCGGATAGCGATTACGATAACTTTGCAATAAGTGCTCATAGATCGTAAATTCGTATTACGTATCAGCAATAATCGTGCTACTTCATTATTACATTACGTATTGGCGCTGTTTCGACGAAAAAAGTGCATAGTATCATTAGCGAGCGTTAAGCAAGCGATCACGTATGTAATACGATTTATTTGACATTTAGCTCGTTTGCTGTCAGGTCGTTGTTTGAAAATATTAGCTAATTAACGTGCCGGTTTCTATACAGTGTTATATTAGCTGGTGGCAAAATTTTACATCGAGAGTCATTTCAACCCTCGGGGTGTACAGAAAAAGATGTCCCTAAAACTAAACGGAGGACCACGTGTTCACTATGTTCATAACATGAATAAAACTGATGCCCCGAGAACAAATATGCATCTGTTATATATTATCTGCTACGGCCGGGATTCGAAACCGGACTCCTTGTTTCGCAGGCAAGGCCTATTACACAGGATCGACGAATAAATACGCTTAATATGAGTAAATAGGCTTCGTCCGCGTGTTGTGTTAATATAAGTAGCCTATGTATTATTCCAGATTATAATCTATCTATGCCAAATTTCATTTTGACCCGTGTAGCAGTTTTTGCATGAAAGAGTCATGATCCATCCATCAATCGATCCTTACAAACTTTCGCATTTATAATTTTAGTAGCATTTGTAACATGAGTTGCATTTACCTTGATTAATTACGGTTTCATAATTGTGCAAATCGTTGACAAATTACTGACAAAACCTAACGTAAACTTCACTCGTCCCAACACACGTAGAACTCAAACATAAAGTTTGTTAAAACAACCAGCACCGAGAAATAACCGAAGTTATATTATATAACAGCCAGTTTCACCAATTCCTAACATCGCTCTATTCTTCACAGATATCGCAATACATTCTACTAACACACTAAACGATATAAATGTAAGGAAAAATTCGTGTGTAAGACTAGGCTGGGGCCATGCCAAATTCTCCTCAGGTCACGTTCGCTTATATAACCCCCCCAACGCTGGTGTAATTTTAAGAAGTATATTGGTTTAGTTTTTAAAGCAACTCCGGTGCCAAGCCGCCTCGGAATTAACCCTCGGCTGGTTTATTGCCCGATGTGCTCCGAGCTCGACAAATAACAATAACAACCTACAAGCGAAGCTCGACAAATTTCGACGTCGAAAGAATTTGGGGCACTGCGAAAAATAGAACTAGATGCCTCTTTGCGCTTGAATGTGTCATTTTGGGGCACCGCTGCGCTCAGCGAGTCGTCTGGCCATGACGACTGTCTTCAATTATGAATGTAAACTGCACAGTTGTATATCTGTTAATCTCCGCCGTTGCGGTAAAACTTACATAGCAGAGTTTGTTACCGCGCCAAATTTATTGCGCCACGACCTGGTCTTTAGGAATATAACACAAGTGAAACATCATCTGACAGTAATTTTTGCTTCTAAGATTAAACGACGCTGTAGCCTAAGTGACCAAGCCTATGAAGTGAGACGGTTTTTTGTTGTTCTTGGATTCTGGCTATCATTTGTTGACATGTTATTTGCGTGTTGTCCATGCTATTGAACTCGCCTCGACTCAGTGACTACCTGTTGGTCTGGTGGTCGGTAAACCTGACTGCTAAGCCCGAAGTCTTGGATTCGATTCTCACCTATAACAGTTTTTTCTGTGATGAACAGGAAGTAGTTATCTTCGTTTGGGTGTGAAAATATCTTGTAGAGATCTTTTATCTGTATTTAAATTTATATACGTATGTCTATCAGTTGTCTGATCACCATAGTACAAGCTAACGTTAGTTTGGGATCAGATGGTCATGTGTGAGTGTGTGATATTAATGTATTGCATGTATTTATATATATTCATATAAGATGCGGTCATTACATGTTTCAAACACTTGGCAATATTTTTTTTCTTACAAAATACTAATGCCATTAAGCCTTAAGTCCGCCCAGTGATACGGGTTTCCAATAAAGAGTAAATAAAAAAGGAAAAATATTAAATTGTATCTTCTTGATAAAACTCACAATGAAGAAGAGAATATGTCGCTCGCAAAATATTTGAAAAGGACATGAATCGTTCGTCGAACTCTGAAACAATCCACCAACTCATAAAGCGTTCCAATAAAGTGATCCTGGAAACTTTTGTCAGTTCCGACAAAGACGTTTCTGAATTTCAACTGAGAACTTTTTGTGAGGCAATACCGATCGTAGAGACCTATTGGAGAGGCGTAAGGCGTCTTTGAGGAGGAATCGAGGTCCTTTACCCACCTACCAGAGAAACAAAGCAGTTCTGATTCGATTTAGCGTCGAACGAAGATCGTCTTTGATGTGACGAATGAAAGGCAGCGATCCGTCCGTAATACACTTAGCCGGCCCATTTCAGCCCCCTAAACCCCGGCGACCCCTCCCGATGCACTCCAGGCGACTGGGTTCAATAAGATTTTCATTAAGCGTTGAAAAGTTTTTAATGAGTGAGGATTTTACAGTCGACCCTTCCGCTGCAACTGTGCCACATTCGGCCTCCACACATTTTTCGCTTCATTCGAATTCAGGTTTTTTAAAATGCATTTAAAGATTTACTAGCTAACCCGATAGGCGTTGTTCTACATTTATTTTTACATGTAACGTCAGGTACTACATCAGATCTTTAAACTTCCTTTAATTAATACTCGTCACGGTAAAAATAAATTTCCTACGAAAAATTTCTATCTTTCTCTAGCGGGTGATCCCGCAGTATTCCATATCAGGCTTCCATTTTTATTGTTTTCAATTTTTTAATAGATAATCTGTTAATCGGGGCTGAGATGAATGCAAAAAAAAGATATCACTAAAATCGATACTATCCCAATCGGAATAACGGTTCGACCTTGCATTAGAATGGACAAACAAAGAAATATAAATAATATGTTAGACTATTCATTTGACTGGCCTGTTGGTCTAGTGGTTAGTGAACCTGACTGCTAAGCCGGAGGTCGTTTGTTCGGTTCCCACCCAGGACAAACTTTGCTGTGATAAACAGGAACGTTTGCTCTGTGTGTCTGGGTGTAATAAAATCTATTTATGTATGTATTTAAAAGTATATACTCGTATATATGTTTATCAGTTGTCTGATCACCATAGTACAAGGCTTAGTTTGGGATCAGATGGCTTTGGGTGAGTTGTCCAAAGATATAGACGAAGATATTTATTTTATGATTATTCTTCGTTCTCCTTATTGATCTTTGTAAGTCTCAAGGAAAGCTCGGTAAGTAATGCTGTAGATTTACGCCTAAATTCCGCAGTAACTTGAAAATTATGCAGAAAGCAGCTATGTGTCTCGATGAGACACGAAACAATTTACATATTAATACGATTACGTATTCCGTGTATTGTTACGTTCAAACCGATTTTATGCTTTAATTTAAGCTTCAATGACAACATTACTGGAAAATTTGCTGTAACTCTAAGCTCAATAATTCGGATTCAAGTGGCTTGTATTAAGTATATGATGTTTATATTCCAATTTTTTTAATGATTTTAGATACCACTGATCTAACCCCGACATTTTATGATCAATAACCACTTTGGTTATTGGAATACAAGTAAAAAATTATAAAGTGAATAAAAAACAAGACATCCTCGTTGATTAGAACTTTTAGCATAAATCGCAAACGCTCGTAATAACAATTTAAACCGCTGATCTAATACGTAAATGGAAAACAATTACGAAAATTATACAATAACTGTTCGTAAATCCCAAATTTGTATTAAATGGTATTGGTGCTATTTTCGTCACAAAAACTGCACAGTATCAATCAGCGAGCGTTAAACAAGCGATCACGTTTGTAAAACATTTTTTTGACACATAGGGATAGTCGGCGCTATTGTTGTTAATCCTTTGCTGTCTGTTCGCTGTTTGCAAATTTTAGCTAGTAGGCCTGTCGACTAAAACCCTCTCCTAAATATCTGCAAAATTTAACGTAAATAAAGTATTAAGGTCTGTATTTTCTGTTAAATTTTATAAAAACAAGTCGTTTCGGGTAAATAAGAAATGAAGTACAAATCTAAAACATTATAAGCGTAGGCCCTGGACTGGCATCGATCCTGGAAAATAACTTATAAGTAGGCGAGCAGGGCATCTGATAAGTGGCCGTCCAGTGATTGATGCCGCGTCAGCCCGCCGATTGCTCCATCAGCCTTCTTGCATGTTCCAGTCAGAATTGGAACGATTATGGTGCATTGTACTATATATAAGTATACACCCGACCGATAGCTTGTACCCTACTATCGTGTTTTACTTATAACTTATCCATTAAAACCGTTAATGATTATTAACTATTTATCAATAAATATCTTTGGACAACTTACACACGGCCATCTGACCTCAAACAACAGATAAACATACATATATATTTTTAAAACCTACTTAAATATATTTTTTTACACCCAGACACAGAACAAATATTCCAGTTCATCACAGAAAAGGTTGTCTTGGGTGGAAATCGAACCCACGACGTCCGGCTTAGCAGTCAGGCTTACTAACTACTAGACCGACAGGCCAGTCAATTTAGTGTACAGTATTTTTATGCGGTTATGTTAGGTTGACCTTTAAGTGCGTAATACGTCAATAGCGTATGTATGCGGTAGAAAAGGTTGTCGTGGGTGGGAATCGAACCGACGACGTCCGGCTTAGCAGTCAGGCTTACAACCACTAGACCAACAGGCCAGTCCTAATCACCCTGTCCCTACGAAGTACAATAAACTTGATTTTTTTGTCACAGTCACATCTTGGTTTCAGAGAATTTATAATCCGTTCAATCCAATTACACAGAACAACCATTCAGTAATCGTAATCCAATAACCTAAAGCTTAATCAAACCCAATTGAACAGCTTTACCAAGCCATGAATCGATTACTGTAAGCTAGAGTACGGCCTACGAATTTCTACGGTGCTACGAAATACGTGCTACGAAAGCTACGTGCTACCAAAGCTACGCGCTACGAAAGCTACGCGCTGTCTACGGCTTGCGTAATCAAGAGGCAACGAAAGCTACGGTTTGCGTAAATAAGAGGCTACGTAATACCGTACGTAACTGAGAGGCTATGCTATGACCTTCAATGGATTACGTATTCACTACGAAATACTACGGATTTCTGGTTATTCGGTTCAGTAACTGTGCGGGGTTTTGGAGCGAATGGTCTGTTAATTGAAAAAAATAAAAATTTCGTTGGAAAAACTTTAGGTTACGTGAAAACTTTCCTGGTTTTTCATTTGTACAAAATAGTTTTTACAATAATAACTAGAGCCTTAAGAATAAAATTATTGTCATTATTAGGGAATGTTTTTGTTTTAATTTCAATGAACTTATGTTGTAATACCTGGTAAACCGATATTACTTGGAAAATATAGGAATTTACACCGCCACCTACTGTTATAATATATACGTAAGTACAATCAGCTAAATCAATAAACAATGATTGTTTGCCTGAACTTTTTGTATCATACACTTATAACAAATAACAAATCTCTATTTCTTATCTTTTGAATATATACGAAAAGAACACTCATATTTCCAAAAATAAATCGTTATAAATTGATTTGTTTAGCAAAAAAAACGATAGATTGTAAAGTTACAGAAATAACCTTTACTAGTCATAGTCAAATTAACCGGATTTATTATCAAATCAAATCATTTATTTCACTCTTTTATTTCTTGTTAGGAACCAATAGCTGACTTAACGAAAAAACCTATAATCCTATGGCGAAATACATAATTAAACTTTGACGTATTGAAACTGTCCAACGGTACCCCATTTAAAAAAATGCAATTCAACATTCCATCATGTTGCAATCTCCAAAATAATGGGTTCGTTTTTAATCTGTCGGCCGCGGCCGTTCGTCTTGCTAGTGTTGGGCCGCTGCCAGATACCGGTACCGTTACAACCGAATCAATTAGCGATTTGAACATGACAACCTCTCTCTTTCTAGGGATGTAGGACATTGTGACTCGGGAATGATCGGTGTATTATTGTCATTTGAAGGATTGTTGTATTTAGAGGAGTAGGAATTTGAAATTTTTGGTACAAGGCTTTACATTATTTACTAATTTACCAAAACCTATTGTGTAAGAAATTACAGACATTAAGAGATGGATCGGAGCAGGGCTACTGTATGTCTTTTGAATAAAAAATATACTTAAACATACATTATATGTACATATACATATATCAAAAATCTTGGGCCTTGTAGTTTATTTGGTTACAATGACATTTATTAATACGCGGTGAGGATATTGGAAGATGATATTGGAATGTAAATGGCCTACTCAAGACTACGGAGGTCGTATTATTCCGTATTTACATGCGGTACAAAATTAATACCAGTTCGTTCATCTTCCGTCACAACTAAGTAGTTACACATTTTTACAAATATTTTATTTCTTTTTAAATAAAAAAAAGCCTAGTTTTTGGAAAATAATTTCGGGATATATTGGAAATATAGGTGTATCTTTTTTCTTAATACAATTAGTTCAGGCATCCAATAATTGGACGAAGTCATAATATTTAAAACTTTTGACAAAGGGGAACGGACGCGGTCCGACTGTTCACGTTTGGAATTTATATTTTATGTGCAGACGATGTAGAAAACTTAGATATCATGATTCAGGTTTCTGTGACGTCTGTGCGATATCGTCACAAACTAAATGGCGGCTGAGCAAGAATTGGTTTACCCGGTATTTTTTTTTCTTCGGTTTTTTCTTCTTTCTTCGGTTTTGAATCTATAGATGCTACCTACGTATCTAGAAGGTTCGATTACGGGCAAAATGAATAATGAAAACGAATACTTTCATGTAACTTGAAAGATAACATAAAATATTTTTAGATCAAAGTTTTTATATTCGAGATCCGAGAACGAAAGAAGTTTAAGATTGTAACTTTTGCCTCAAACATCAGCGTGAAGTTCGGGTCTACCCCCGGGAGCTTCTATAAACTTGATTTAGGGTTTTAGTGGATCAAAAGCGACAAACGCAGCAACAAACGAATCATTTTTGGGATTAATTCCTGTCTGTCTGTCCGAAAAAAATATTACTCGAGTATTTATATAAAATAATATATATATATGTTAATATATATATATATATGTTCTTTCTTAAGCTCTTTTGTATCTCTGTCCCCAAATTTCATCTAAATCAGTTCAGTGTTTTAAGCGTGAAAGCGTAACAAACAGACAGACAGATAGTTGCTTTCGCTTTGACAATACTCTCTTTGCAACCATAACTGTCCCACTACTAGGCTTGGGTCTCCACTCACAATGTGAGGGGTATAGGCTCACGATGTCTTCCTTCACCTTTTGATAATACTAGCAAATGGTTTATCATCTACATCCTTTATAGAATCGTAAACTATGCATTTGATCATGTGATGATCTTTAGCAAAATTGTTGTGTACGAACCCGCGAAGGTTTATGAGTTCGTACGATCAATTATCGAGAGATGCCGCCACTGTAATTCCAATGAACCAGTGACATATACACGTATACAATAATTATATGTTTATATAAAAATTTTAAATTCAAACGCGGAAGAAGTCGCGGGCACAGCTATTTATAAATAATGGACACATAAACGAATCTCTCTGAAACTCGCATCACTAAAAAACTTAATCGTATACCGAACACCTGTGAGTAGCTTTTAGACTCACATTAACTTATTTACATTGTTCTTTGTCCATCCGTCCGTACATCCGCCCACTTTATTACCAAAAAGATTAGTATGCGCAGTACGTAGCCAATTCTCTTTAAAATGCTTGCGAACGAACACTTAGACAGAATATTAAGAATCAATTAACAGGGTTGAGGAACTTTAGATATATTTCGTATGGCTAGGGTATTTAAAGTAAAAATATATACCGTTATTTTATCTATACCAATGTTAAGTACTCGTAAAAGTAAAGAAAAGTACAGGTGGAAGTTATGTTTGTCTGTTTGTAATGGACACACTTAAAACTGATCAACCAATTTCGAAAATTATTTCACTAATTTTTACAATGTGTCTCCGAAAATAAAAAGGATTTTCCTGGTAACCAAGTTTGCGAAAAAAGTGGTAGAATAAAAGCATTTTTTCCAATGCGAAGCAAGGGTAATTACTAAACCTCGGCCACGATGCGAAAATAGTTTTTACCTAGAATCGTTGCCTAGCAACCGATGTCATGTAACATAAACCTCTTTTCCTGGCCACATAATTTACAATCTAGAAGGTTACATATAATATCGAATTGTGTTAAGAAAAAAAAGGTTTATATTATATGACTGACATTAGTTGCTAGGCAACGATTATTAAAAAAAATATTTTCGAATCGTCGCCGACAAAAGGTGTAAAGCTGTAAAGCTTTCGTTTTCGGCCGGCGTTGCATACCGTCTGCGTTTTTGACAGCGCATTTGGCTATATAAAAAACTCTCATCTTCATGTAAGCGTCGACACATATCCACGAGTTTACCATCGGCCTGTGTTTGGTCCTAAGGTATGTAGATATCTATCTGGCCTGTTACTTATTTCAATGGTGGAGCTGGAGAGCTACACATTGTTACAGGGCCAGCACGATGCCCTTCATATCTCCCGACAAAGTTTGCCTCATAGCGTGTTAATTATTTTATCTATCAATTACTCGTTTCCTAGTTGTCTAGTAGGTAAAACTATTCAAGTAAACAAAATTGTAATTACACATTTATGTCCCCGCACTAAGATTTTATGCGTAGTGTAATTGACAACGCAAATAATACTCATGACCCGAGAAAAAATGTCTGCCTCGACTGGGACCGAACTCAAGACAATTTCCGCCGGAACGGTCACTACAAAGCTACGGTGCCGTTCATAAATGCCACATTGTTGTAGTACCTACATGGATAAAGTATAGAGTACACCTCATTAGGTGTCCAGTCAGGTGTACAAGTCAGGACTTGTCCAGATATTAGGTTATTTTATATGTTACACTTTATAGGTTAAGCTTTAATAGGTTAAATAGCTTATATTATAAATAAGCTTAAATAGGTTATATAAATTTTTGCTATATATTTTTTGTGTTTACATCACTACGCGAAACGATAGGACTGCACTGATAACCAGTAGTCATGGTTCGTAGCCGATCCATGACACAGGCTGTGTTTCGTCCATTTCGCCATGTGTGTTTATCATTTATTATCATATACTTGTATTATGATTCTTGTACCATGGTGAAATAAATGTATTTTCATTTCTTCTTTCTTTCTTTCTTTTCGATAGCATAGATTGAGTTTCCGGTTGGAGGTATTTTAGCTACTGTTACAATAATGTTATGATATCTACTAGACACCTCATGTAATAATAATGATATATTCTACTTCCAACAAATCAGTCAAAGCGCGGAGGCAAGGGAGGCGGGAAGCGTCAGAATAACGCACCGTCATTGGTCGATTCAAGTTGCTAGATATCAAGAATCACAACTATCATAAACTCGCGCGCGGTGTTTAATGGAAGCTCGAATAGTTTAATGTTTAGCCAGTTCGTCCTAGATAATGTTTTGTGTATAACAGAAAAATTCAATAATAATAGTAATAATATTTTTCCAACTTCATACGGCTATTGGATAGTAGGAATCACAATAAAAGGCGAGGGTCCAAATAATGTGATAATCCAGCAAGACCTATGAAAGCAGAAAATTCTTAACAAATCGCGTTCTTACTTTTTACAATATTAATATAATTAACTCATAAATCACTGAAAAAGAGGCATTTTTCCCGTAATACTCCTTGTCAGTTCTTGCTTCTTGGCTCTCGGTCACAAAAATACAAGTTTTTCAGTGAATTACCATTCTAATTCAGTGCTTTTAAAAATTTACTTCTCCAAAATTTTGCACAATAGCCGTTTGTAGTATAG
>DWKC01000139.1:0-15575 GCA_018249195.1 Racta chiria
CTTGAGGTTATATATGTTTAACAAGTTAAACCACTTCGCCGGGTTTTAATATCAGTGTTAGTATTTCTACTTCCCCACCTACGGCTCCAACCCAATAATGGTACACTACTAAACATGGGTCTCTCCTTGTAGCTGAGAAAACCTTGAGCTCCACTCCACCTCACTGCTCCAACGCGGCTTGATGTAGAGGAATAACTTCGACAAGGCTCTACGACTGCCATCTGACGATACGATAAGATCCGGGACCGACGGCTTGGGGGAAAATTTATCTGTATTTACAATGTAAACTATCTTTACAATCTTAAAGACTGTTGAATGTTACCTCATCTCATTACAACACTAATCGTGTAATGTAATCTGAGTTCACAACATTCAATTTCGTGCAGTGATAGCTGATAATTCTTACAATTATTAAATAACTGATAAATAATGAGAGATATTCTCTGGTTTTTTAAAGCTTTTGGAGCTAACGCAAAAACAGACTGGCCATGGGACGTGGTCACCATCACCTATGGACATGGGCCACTCCAGAGAACTCATCTCTGCTTCACCGGACTTGAGGACCTTTTTTATGCCTGACATCTGATGATAAGTGATCACAATCGACCATAAACATTAGCAACTCCAAGGGTCTGCAAGGCAGGGAAGACAAAGAAAAAAGGGAACATCGTTGAGCCAAACAAGGTCAATAATGCGGAAATCTGATCCCAGGCATGTGCCTATGTTGTTGATGTAACAATATACCACTACAGGATGAGTGTCAGAAGAAGAATGGAAAAGAGGATGACTAAATGGGGAAAAAGAAAGATAAACGCAATTTACGCGAGTTTCTTTAAAGACCCCGCCTGCATCAAAGGGTTCAAGAAAGAGATCAAAAGACTTCTGAGATCAGAAGATAACTGGTATGAGGTAAAAACGATAGTGAAGTTTTAACTGTTCACTTTTATTACCATTGCCACACAAAGCAAAAGAAATTACAATAAAAACTCATATGTACATGATTGTGGGCAAAGGGACAGCAGCATTTGCTGGCACGAGAAACCTCGTGCAACACTGTTTTTCAGACTCTTTCTCTCCCTTAGGGGTCGTTTGGGAGCTAAATTAACATTCCCCGATCACCGCTACCCTATTGTGTTTGTATGTCTGTTTCTGTCTGTCTATGATTGTGATTTGCTATAATTTAGATTATTTCTGCAGTCATTTGCTGAAGTTTGAAGATCTTCATCAAAAAGTAGACCATATAGACGCACGGCATCTTATTGATGATTCGGAATACTCGTGTTTATATGGTGAAAAATGGATTACATTAGTATTGCGGACTAACGAAACCCTAGCAGTACACCGCTTCAGGACGGGTGACGGAAGAATGAGTAGAAGGAGAACGCCTAGAGAATGGGGAGAAAGAAGAAGAGGCTAACTTGGCTTTACTTTTCTCTCATTGGACTTCACAGCGCTCCAAATGCAATGCATGTGTGTATGTCGTTATCTCCGCCCCCATAAACCATGGCGCAATAACAAATTCGTCTCTAGAATATCCCATTTAAAGAGCATTCATACAGTTTTCTCTTAGATCGAAATAACTATTATTATTCCTACTATATCATAAACATTATCTATGCTTTGGTATTATAATGAAACTAAAAAAATTCCATCGATCTGTGACGATAAAAATGTATGCGGGGCCAAAGGTCACAATGAACAGTTATTCTTGAATGATGAATATTTAACATAATCGCAACATCCATCTAAATGTTACGCTCAAAATTTAGTTTGTCCACGTTGTTAGCTCATAAACAAAATTAGTTCTATCTACAGCAGTCTTTCAGAAACGCGACCATTGGAGAAATAATAGCGAATATACTAAACAATGCATATAAGTCGTCGCCAAATATTAAAATTAATCACTTCATGTAATCGGCCTTTGAGCTTAAAGAACTACCATTTCATATAATGAAAATATCCGCTGGCCACAGGAGGATATACTCTGACTATTCAATGAGCAAATCACCGTTTGACAATATGTAGGCATGCTTCAATGTTTCATTTTTATATTATTTCTTTATAACATAAAATAGACCATTTCATTATTGAAAATATTTGCTGGTCACATTAGGATATTGTTTGACAATTCATTCATCATCATAACAAATCATCATTTGACAATAAGTACGCTTCAATATTTCATGTTAGTATTATTTCAAACTTGTAACCTAAAATAGAATTCATAAATAAGATTAGATAGCAAGGTTTGGCAGGACTATGAATGAATGTGTTTGGCTACGAGAATCAGTGATTGTCAATCACGTCATTCAATATCCAACCTTGAATAATTAGCAGTAAACGTGTACAAGTAACTACGTGTCACTGTATAAATTTAATCGAGGTAATAAGTATCATCTTATCATATCAATTAATTTTAAGTACATATTACTTAATTGTTTTATTCACATTCGCGCAGCAATAAAATAAGTAATAATCTGCCTACTACAGTAATATACTGCCTAACACAGGGAAATTAATCAAATTTAGTAGGTATTGAAGATAAAATATATATATCTATAATATTTTCAGTTTTAACATTTAAATAAGTGTTTATTATATCTCTTATGGTATACAATGTAGCCGATAGATATAAGTTAGGTAGGTATTTAGCAAGTACCTATCTATCAAAATCTTCCTTTATATTTATTATTTAAGCATTCAATTTGTCATTTAGGTATTAATATATTTAGAATGCCTAGAAATAGACGAATATTAGGTTTCGAGATACAAGAATACGAATGTAGTTTATGTGCTTGTAAAATGCCTCTAGAGATCTATAAAACAGTATGGCGGAAAAAACAAATCACCTTCCGTTTTAATATGTATGATGTAGTGACGCAATATGGGTCAGCTAGCAGCTACTCAAGGTGAGGGCCAATCCAGTCGGGTTGCGTCGTGTACGACAATTGCGACGCTCGGCGACACGAACAAAATACACATGGACACGAATAATTTTATTACATGAAACGCTAGTCCCCCACTGATATATCTGGATATTATTGGTCCCAATATGTCGTTGTGAATACGTTACGGAGAAAACAACTAATGGATTTTAAAAAATCATAATTTCTACCTATTTATATTAAGTTAAAATGTATACTTATAAGATTTGAAATAGAAAGTCAAAAATCATGGTAATCGCTGTTTGCAACTCGAATGACTGGTCCCATTTCAATATTTGGTTTTTGTATTCGTCTCAGCCCCTATTAACAGCATTACTATTATTTTAACAAAAATCCGAAAATAATAAAAGTGGAATACCAGATCTAATATCTACACAAAGGGATTAGCGAACCTATTGGAGATTGAAATGCTATAATAGACATTCTAGTATTTACTAAAGATGTTAAAACCAACAGAACAACGTCTGCCGGGTCAGCTAGTGTATTATAATGAGGATTGTTGAAAATCTCATACCAATGCTCACGCCTCAAGTCTCACGCCATGCGACGCGTAAGTTGTATGTAAATATTATACCTATTCCGGAGTTGATTCTCAAAAGAACATGCAGTAGACTGCGGCAATATTTTGAAACTCCGAAGCATCTTACGATGCTCGAGACACAATTACTTTCTATTGTTATTGTGTTATCGAGATACGCCTGTGTCGGATAGCTCAAATCTAACATCCGATCAAGGCGTTGCCGGCTCCATAAGTAATCACGAAGGGTAGGTGGTACTTTATACTTGTAAGCCCTTCGACCATGATTATGTAGAAGTGCCCTCAGAATTAAACTGGATGGTATCAACAGGATTCGACGCTATGACAGCGTCAAAACTCTTAAACTCAAGATGTATCTCCCATGTACCTAAGCCGGATTATGTAGGCGCCTATGTGTTGCCGCCCGATAGTCCAATAACGATAAGTACTTAAAGACTTATATCTTTTTTTTTAAATTTTTACAACTATTTACATGAAAACTATGGCTTATTGACCGAATTTTAACCGTTTTTGAAGGAATGTTACGACTTAACTTATAATTCCACGTACTCAGATACTATAATAAGTAAACATTGATTGATGACACGGCATAATAATCAAACAACGTCAGCATAACTGGATATCAATTTCGCAGTTATTTTTTAACACAAGGATACGGCCAAGTAAGTAACTAATATAAAAATGTTAGCTCGTTATAATCTGTTATAATCAGTACCAGTTGACCACTACTAGTTTAACCACGTACTCATAGTGCTCTGCGTCGCCATAATAACAACATTAGAGTGCCACACATACTCCATTAAAATGAAGCAATTATACTGCTGTAGATAATCTTAATTCAAATAGACCACTGAGTACCTACTTTACAATATAGACTGCGAAGGTTACAAATGAAGGTCCATGTCGTTCCAGTTTTCCTACCCTAAGTAGCTCTCCACTTCTTCAGAAAACAAAATTGTAGTTTATATTTCAACATCAAAGCAGCAATTTATTTTCAGAGAACATACCAAGAACTGATAGTAAACTTATTATAATGATTACTCAGCATTTAGTACATAGTCGGTTATTATACCTTGATGAGACTGAGTTGCATAAATATAATAAATACCTATATAATAAATTGCATGCTTCATGCATGTCACATAAATGCTTCGGCCGGCTATCTTACCCGGGGCCCGTCGCTCCCCATGCTGTCACTGGGCAACAGGGCTTTACTGTAGCGTGTTAGGACGTAGGGTAACGTTTATAAGATAAACCCGTCGACATAAAAATGCTTGGTTCGAGGAAATGTAGAAAAAGAAATGTCCACGAATGTTAATTGGAATTTGATAGATATCATTAATGCTACAGGTATCAGTTTTTAATTTCAACTTCTCTTTTAGCTTTTCTGGACTCAATCTGGATACGGACATCGTAGGCAGCGCGTTTTTATAAACTATACAGAACCCTACTTTTATGCGAGCTTGGTTGTTTTGTAATATGACTTTACACGTGGACATTACGCTATGCAGGTACTCACGATATATCGTTGTTCGCGTCGATATTTCGACCGCGAGTTGCATAGATCATAGACACGGCTAAACTCAAAATAAGTAAATTAAATAGTCCTCCATGTGTACTTTGAAACAAATCTAAAGTTTCTTTTGCCGTGTGCCACCCACCCAGTGATTTTATTTAGATTAGAACGAAATATATATATTTAATATCATTATGGTTACCAATAAAATGTTGTCTCGACCTAATTGGGGCGGCATAGAACGCCAACCTCTATCCCACGCTGGGACCAGAGACAACAGAAGTCAGTTGCTAGGGCTACGTGGAAGTATAAATCATACATTTAAAGTTTCTTTTTTCTGGCTAGCTACCACCCTCATGCTCGGGACAGTCGCCAAATGATTCGTAGTGTTCCGGCTGCTGGCTTGAAAGCAAGTTCTTTTTCTCTCCCGTCATTTAGTGATCTTCCATCCCACTCAGTAATTAATTTTTTAGCGACCCTCTAGCTTAGTGTTGCTGATGGCCATGAGCGCCGGTGATAACTTACCATCAGGTGACCAGTAATTTTAACGTGATGTGTCAATCTTTCATTGCGGTAAAAAGGGAGTAAACTATTTTTCACCAAAATAGAGCCATTCTAAAATTTCCGACAAAATAGATTCTATTACTTCGTATTATATTTGTAAATGCCTACATAATGTAAAGCCTACATTTTATTAGTCACTAGCTGTGCTCGCGACTCCGTTCGCGCGAAATTTATATAGACGGGATTCTTGGTCATATATTTTTTATTTGAGCATAGTTTTCAATAAAAACACTCCTTAGTGTCCATTTAAGCTTAGCCCAATACAGCAGTGAAAACCGCTAACATATCGGATCAGCAGTTTCTTTGATTAGCGCCAACAAAGACAGACAAACCGATAAACAGACAAAAATTCTAAAAGTGGTTGTTATGCGTTCTATTTCTTACCACAAACCCTCCCGATAAGTTTCTTCCACATATATTCCATGTGCAGATAGTGATCAGCTACAGATTTATTGTATGTATGACAATCAATCGAAATCTAATTAATTTTCCTTAACTTAAATCTTGTGAACCCCCACTATCACATATTATCACGTAACATAGACATCCATTGAATCTCCCGTAGGAGTGAGTCCACCTGGTACCACTTGGCATTACTGATCAACGTGATTAGAAAATGAAACAAATTTTAGATGGTTTTTGCTGTATTCTTATAATATACATGTCTATATGATGCCGATCTTGTTGGCAACATCTAATGCGTCGTAGTCCCTCGCGAGCCTCACGTACGCCTTCTTCTTACCATCGGGTCTGAAATAAGAAAATGCAGACTCAATAAAATAATAAATATGACATTTGTTTTTTGCCATTATTGGATAAATCATCAGAAGTGTGTTATTTTGATATCATCCTAAATCAATGAGATTCCCACAAAATATCATCATATTAGTTTTATTCTATTTGTATACAGATGCAAATCCTTGTTCACATACCTGATGAGGGTGTTAACTTTAGCCACATTGATGTCATACAGTTTCTTCACTGCTGCTTTAATGTGGTGCTTGTTGGAGCTGGTGTGGACGATGAACACAAGAGTGTTGTTGTCCTCAATCTTCTTCATGGCCGCTTCAGATGTCAGTGGATACTTTATGATGTTGTACGCATCCATGCTGCAAACACAGAATATCATATTGTGTATCTTCTGCACAACAACACAAATAAAAGTTGTGATAGCTTGTTTTAAAATGAACATTTTATTTATGTTATTAGTACAAAAAAAGCAGAATAGTATAGAAATAACCATAGTAATAATAATCATAGTAACTTATTCATAAATATCACAGTTCTGAAAATATAATTTAATAATGCTTTTTACAAAGTATCTTTTGGGTATTTTTATTTTTAACTAATTCCACCATCCTCTCTATTATCTACGCTCAGTAACCAGGGATACTAAGTATCCATCATTTGGCTGTGGATAACCCTCCAGCTCAAAAGACACTCTTTATTTTGTCATTAAATCGCGTATCGCGAAGGGCTAAAATGCCAGAGTTCTGCTCAAGTACAATGTAGGTGTCCTCAAGACAAGAGTGAATAGGCTTTTCCTAAGTAAAAGTACTTTTTACCATCCAGGGCAAAATTGCTATCAGGTTAGATTGTAGTCAAGCAGTATCATGTCTGTAGTTTGTAAAAAAAAGATCATGCCAATAGATATTTTGCGGAAAAGTGGTAACAGATATAATGGGGGTTCATCATTGACAAACATTTGACCACTTCTAAGGCCAACAATAACTTACAAAACATGTACATACAAAAACAAGGTTAACTTATAAAGATGATAGATCCATGTTGCATGCTCACAAGTGATTCACATAGTTTATTGACTATTGTATCAATAAACCTATAGGCATTATTAGTTACATACCGGTTTCTCTTGGGTAGTGATTTTCTAGGATATTTAGGTTGTCTTGGTGGTTCAAAAGTCTTTGGCCTGCGGAAATGCACAGATGTGCGGATTTTCCGGATGCGCTTGCCATGTTCTCCCTTGACAACCTGAAATTAAAAATAAATATATAATTGTTAGTAAACTTTCACATTTGCAACTATTATCATGTTAGTTCTGAGTCCCCCATCAGCTAAATAAATTTTTGTCTCAAATGATTGTGGCATTTACGTCGTCTACTATAAATTAAAAATTATGACAATAGAAAACATATAAGTCAACTAGCTACAAGTACCATTCTTATAAATGTATACAACTGTCACTAATGGTGTACAATAAAGTGTAATAAATAAAAACAAGTTTACTGACCTTCCTTTGAGCTTTCAGTGCCTTAGCAACAGGTTTTACTGCCTGTTTCTTTTGTCCCTTGATGCCAGTCTTCTTAGGTTTAGGTGCAATCTTAAGCTTGGCCGCTGCGGGCTTCGGTTTCGGTTTGGATGCAGACGCTGCTTTCTTTACTGATGGTTTCGCACTGGACTTGGTCTTCAGAGCTGCTGCTTTAGCAGACCCAGGCTTTGCTGTAGGAACGCTTGCAGGTTTCTTTTCCGCTGGTTTAGCCGCAGCGGCCGGTGCTGGCTTAGCAGGAGCAGCCTTGGGGGCGGCAGCAGCAGGCGCCGATTTTGAGGCTGCGGCGGCCTTGGGAGCTGGGGCAGGAGTTTTAGCTGATGCCGGCTTAGGTGCGCTAGTAGATGCAGCAGTTTTCGGTGCCGCAGCAGGGGTCTTTGCTGTAGCTGGTTTCTTCTCAGCGGGCTTGGCCCCGGCTGAACCTGAGAACATTTTGTATTGTTATGATCATTACAATAGTTTATACCATAATATTTCTATGTATAGCTTCTATTTATGTTGATTTACCTTCAATCTTTTAATGTATTTAATTTAATCATATTATTAGCGATTATTAAAAAAAATATGGACAACTAATACAGCCTCCTCTGATAGCTTGGATATTTCAGAATACATTGTTGTTAAAGAATTAATTTCATGGTGTAATACATAATACACTGGGATTCACTTTGTTATCAAGAACAAGTTGCCTCCAAACTTGAGGTTAACCTATAAAGTTATCTTTCGGTTTAAAAACAGAGTACAAAATAATACAATATTGCTAAATGAATACATATAACGCTGTTTCTTTTTAATTTTAAAGAATTATGAAACAATTACTTTTAGGACATGACGAAAAATAACTACCGCGTGGCCAACATTTGTCAGCAGAACGGGTTTGGCAAATAAATAGTAAACATTGAATCTTGTAAAAAACATCACTTTCAAATTTACCAATGTTTAAGTTCTACATCATTGTAACACAATTATTTCACTGAATATTATGAAATAAAAATAAACGTACCGGATTTCTCTGGCTGCTTCTTAGGAGGCATCGTGACAAAAAGATGGAGATTATTTAGAGTTTCCACACCACAGAATTAAATTTACTACTAAACTTTTAAGTTGTTTAGTAGGTTTTGTAATTTTGTGAAATTGCAACAATAATCATCCGTTGTCATACACTCGGTGACTGTACAAGTTCAATCCCGTGGACTTGTTTAATCTGTATTTATTCATTTAATCTATAACTTTTTGACAGTTAGAATTCTGAAACGGTTATTAATCTGTGCATATAATTGGTACATTAATGACAACAAACTGAAACGATCGATATATAAATATTATGTAATTAATAAGCTAAATTTCTCTTCTGAGTCTAAGTACAGCAGATACGTGAAATGATTTATGGGCTTAGCAGGCTTCTATCAAGTGAATCAAAAGTTGTTATGACATCCCTGCAGCTCTATAAACATTTGATACGCCAGTGTGAAAGGTTGCCGCCGGATGCTTGTAAATATTACAAATTTGCTATAAAACAGGTATATTTAACACTTTCTTCAAATTATAATGATTACAGTGACGTGAAACCCGCCAGGTCTTTAAATGCGTACCAATAGTCTCGAAGGCCATGTCCAGGATTTCTCCTGGAAAGCGAAAGGAAGAGCTAAGGTCATAAAACAGGGCACTTCAATTGAGAGTAAGGGACTGAGACATTCTCCTCCAGAAAAGTACAAGGAATCATACAATACCTTTTTGTTTAGTTAGTGGTATACTAGTATTATTGTTGCTTTGTTGATAAGGATTGGCTATAGCTATCCGCTAGTCGCATACAGGGTTGATATTGGGGTGGGTAAGTTAATTTAAGTGCTGCAATTACAGAATACAAATCTTTTATTATTATACAGAAAAAATAATATAATCTAATGAAGCTCAATTTCATATATCTATGTTATGTAAAGCTATGTATGAAATAATTTACAATTAAGGTTCTCATTTTTATGTTTCTTGTTATTGCAGAGCTATAAACAACATAAAACAGAATCGGACCCAGAGAGAGTAAAAGAGATTATTAATAAAAGCATTGAAGACGCAAAGTGGATTGTAGATAAGGTAAAAATCAAATTATTAATTTAGAGTATAAACATTCAATCAAATGCTTATATTTATAACATTATTAAAAACTTTTAACTTATTTAAATTTATAACTAGTGAGCACAAGTCAGTCATCCCTCGTCATTGAGCAGTAGCAAGCATACTCCACAAACTGCTACAATGCAGATTGGTGGAGAGGTTGGTAGCCAATTGTCATCTGATGATAACTACTGGTACTGATGGGCTTATGTGCCCTCAGAAGCACTTAAAATTTTCCATCTATCCCAATATCTGTCAGCGCCTAGCACCATTTAGCGACATTTAATTCGGCAGATCATATGCATAACAGATGTATGTTATAAAATTAATGAGTTTTTGAGTTGCATTACATTAAAGCTTTTGTTTCATTTGTTTCAGTATACTAAAAAATAATGGCTAGCATCAGACTCCTTCAAGAACATAGCATCATTTATATGAGCAGCTGTATTATACTTGATTATCATACCTAATATAAATATGTTTGGTGATAAAATTGAGGATTACGAAATATTTGAACATCTTGGCAAAGGCGGATTTGCACATGTTTATCGAGCAAAATGTCGGAAAACAGGATTATTTGTTGCTATCAAAATGATAGACAAAGCCCTAATGGCGAGTGCTGGCATGATAGGACGAGTACGACAAGAGGTCACCATACATTCTCGCTTAAAACACCCTGTTATTTTAGAGTTATTTACCTTCTTTGAGGACACACACTATGTTTATTTAATACTTGAATTAGCCCATAATGGTGAATTAGCTAAGCATTTTCAGTTAGGTACTCGTGGCCTGTCAGAAAAGGCTGCAGCTGACATATTTAGACAAGTAGTGAGTGGAGTATTGTATCTACATACTCATAATATTATACATAGAGATTTGTCTTTAAACAATTTATTATTGACTAAGGATCTTAATGTAAAAATTGCTGATTTTGGATTGGCAACACAATTAAATGGGCCTGATGAAAAGCATGTCACTATGTGTGGGACACCTAATTACATATCTCCTGAAGTTGCATCAAGAGAAGTGCATGGTTTACCAGCAGATGTTTGGGGATTAGGTTGCATGTTGTATACATTATTAGTGGGTAGTCCCCCTTTTCACACACAACATGTGAAAACCACTCTCAATAAAGTTATTAATGCTGATTATAAAATACCTAGAGAGTTATCTATCCAAGCACAAGATTTATTACAAAAGCTGTTATGTAAGGATCCCAAGAAACGAATAACCCTCAAAGGTATCATAGAGCATCCATTTTTAAATACTGTGTTTGGTAGCAAGCAAGATTTGTCGAGGGATTCTGGTTTTCTCACAACATTGCACAGTACACAACATAGCAATAAAGTCAAAACGGACAGCAAAAATTCTTGTAATGAAAATTGCAGTTCAGGTAGTATCCCAGTAGCAGAGCTATATGCAACAAGCTCTTTTAATGTATTTCCGGAAAAACATCCTAGTTTAGTTTCTTCAAACAGTAATAAATACATTTATAAGCCAAATACAAATGAAATTCAAACTACTGAAGTAATACAGTTAAAGCAAAATCAAGCAAATATTCCATTTCACTATCCAATACACAATCAAACAAGCAACACAAGCCTCTTAGAAAATATGAAAAGGGTTAATATCATATGTAGTGGTACTGGAAGCTCCAATAGCGTAGATGTAATAGACAATGATAAAGAAAATATTTCAAAACCATGTCATGTTAGTACAAATGTTTTAAATGTCCCACCACTCTGTGCTGAGAGACTTCCCACCATATCTCATAGAACAAGGAATGCTGTATTGAAAATAGAACAATCTGGTGTAATAGTCGAATTTATAAAGAAGAAAGGTAAAGATAGAGAAGAGAGAGTTGTAGAAATCTGCAAAATTTCTAAAGATGGGATGAGAATAGTAATATGCTCAGTTGATAAAGATAAAGAACAAAATCCATGTCCTGAAGAAGTATTTTCATATCACAATTTGCCTCAAAAACATTGGAAGAAATATTTGTATGCTGCCCGGTTTGTAGATCTAGTTAAAGCCAAAACTCCAAAAATCACTCTATATACTTCCTTGGCAAAATGTCAAGTCATGGAAAACGGGACTGACATTGAAATGTTTTTCTATAGTGGAGAAAAAGTTACTTTTACATCAACGGATGGCTTAAAGGTAATAGACAAAACACTGAAAACGCACCACAACATAACCACAGTTTCTGAGTTAAAGCATTTAACTGATCATTTTGAGGAGTGTTCAAATCGCATGAAAAGAATACAAAATGCACTCTCGTGCATTTCTGATGAATGTTTTCCATTAATAATTGGGAAGAGGCCAATCCATGCAACTAGCGCAGTATCTCCATCTGTTCAAGGATCCGTTAATAAAAATTACTGTACGCCACTACTTAATTTGGGATCATTTCAGCGTGCGTCAGCTAGTTCTAGTCATACACCCACTGATGGTTTCCGGTAATAAGGTTTAGTTAATCTTTAAAATTAGTATATTAATTTATCGTTTAGACGTTATGTTCTAGTTGCACAACTGTGGTTGATATAATTTAGACAATTTATTTTGTATTGAATGTTTAATGGACAAATAAGATTAATATTTAATTATTATTTAATAAATAAAATTCAAAACTTATTGTGGTTTTAATGTATGACATAACCTTATTCTTTATTACAAGCAATTCTTGTAGTTTATGTAAACTGCTTTAACGAATGTTGTAGTACACAAAATGATTTATTGAGAATCGTTACGTTTACACGTTAATTAAACAAAATATACAGTTTTGACCGCCGATCAAAAAATATATGAGAAAAATATTTTCAAAATTCATCAACCAATCATAAACGTGTATTCAAACTAGACATCATCTAACACAGATATTGACAATCATCTCACTCTGATTTCATTACCTCGTGCTTATCGTGGCGCAGTCTACAAGCGATGTTGAAAATAGTAATTTTTTTTTTCGTGTGAATATTTAAAACTAAATAGACTTTATTTTAAGTGGATACGCTAAATATAAATAGGTAAATATATTTTCAAAAACTGTACCGACAACTATGTATGATGAAAATTGTAACCAAGAGAGTGTTCAGTAGATCATGGTTTCATTCATAGAAATGCATTTTTATACATTTTTCGAAGAGTATTGTTAAATCACGCTGATACGCACATAATTTTGAAAATAAGTGGTGCGCAGCAGTATTTGAACCCGGGATCCCCCGATCAAAAGACCAACGTTCAAACCATTAGGCTATCACTGCTTTTATCACGAAGTTGATTATCACTTGCTACGGTGAAAGAAAACATCGTGAGGAAACCAGCGCTCCCGAGAGTTCTCATAAAGTTCTCAAAGGTGTGTGAAGTCTAACAATCCGGACTTGGCCAGCGTGGTGGACTATGTATATACAAAATAGGTGGTGCCATCTGTTCTTTTAACAAAAGTTTATAAACGACGACATAACGTCGAAGAAAACTAAACATTTTATAAATATGCGGGTACTGTGAATTTGTTTATAGTACTGATATTTCGACCTAGTAGAATGGTGATCCATGCATCACGGTCTTCTTAGATATTTAACATGATCCTAAGTTCCTATTATCTACTACTACTTTCTGAGTTACCAGAATTTAAGAACATTATTTTAAAAAATTATAAAAATAAACTGGTGCTAAATTGGCATATGGCTAAAAGTAGAGTATTTAATACTTATATATATTACCATTAGTACCCGAACAACGGTTGCAAGGAAATAACGGCTCCACCGTCTTGGCCGCTATGGCGAATCTTTCAAGATGTTAGTTTTAATGTATTGTATCCACTTTATGTAGACTTTCGTAGATACAAATTGCTACTAAGAATACTAATAAATTATACCATAGTCCTATTTTTTTTTTATTAAATGTTTTAGATTACTTGAAAAAAAAATGGTAAACAGTGTCTATGGACCATGCTTGTAGGGTCCTGGTCCTTCCGCTTTTAATTTAGATTTGTGTAGACAATTATTTATTTTTGGGTGCCTTTAAAACTTGCAACACTGTTTCTTATCTGCGCCTAATCTGAGTTTTTTTTTGTCTGTAGCAAAAATATATTATCTATAGAATTATCTAATCTGTCTGTTCTGTGCTTCTCAAAAAAACTAAAAAAGTGATATTTTGTGTCTTGCATTGCAATTTGCAATAAATGCTACTTGTTCCGCGTTTACAAATTAGAAACAAAATTACTAAATATTGATAGGTAGTCCATCAAAGTTCCACCAAAAATCACAATAAATGTTGCGAGTGCGTTAGTAAAAATATATAATGCTTTACGTTCATAAAACTTGTCCAGTATTTTTAATGATTCATGTAAAGATTAGTACTTTGATAAGTGAATATTATTTCTTTTTATGTTTGTGATTGTGTATTACAATGATTACGATTCGTTAGTGCTAATGTGGTATGGCACTTGTAACAATTCGACGTACACCCAGCGTGCAGACACCAAGGAAAACGGTGAGTAACAAAAACGGATGTGTAGTTAGGTCAATAATTTGACATATACAGCTTACAAAAAAGGACTAGCGAAAGGTCCTCTGTATAAAAACACAATTTTAAAACACATCTCTTAACAGAGAAGGAAACTTGAACACAGTATTATGTAAAGTTTAAAACAGTCGATTGTACACTATTCATAGTAAGTTTACTTTTCTGTAGAAATGGCCTTTATTTCTTTAACTTTTATTAATAATCACAGTGATAATTTTCTTTGTCTATTATTTTTATAACGTTTGTAATGGTTATTTCTAACAGTTTTCTAATGTGTTAATTAAAAAATATATATTATCAATTGGCATAAACACAGGATTGAACTACAACATTGAAATGTGTAATTTCCATTTGTGTCATATATTTTGCTAGTTGTTCAGGGTTTATCACAAGTATAAAGATCTATTTTTGAAATTTATGATAGCCTCTAAACAAGCAAATTGAGCCTTAGTTACACCAAATGTTTGACAGATGTACCATGGCCAAGAGACAAGAGATGAAACAAAAATTACTGGCCCTAAAAGAACATTCAAGTGGTTTGGCAGTTTGCTTAGCAATAGGGTAGTAATGCAACATTGCATATAAATATAATGGAATTCACTATCTTACCTGATAATCTTCTCCTGATTTTCCAGTATTTATCACATACATTCTGCGTAGAACCTCCAAAGCCTTATCTTCCTGGCCGATAGTGAGGAGATATTTGGGGCTCTCGTGCGCAAAGAATACCGCGACAGCTGCTATAGCACAAGGAATTGCGTAGATGATGTTCAGCAATCGCCAGGAGTTGAAGTGAATGTCCAGATAGGGGATGTGGTAGGAGAACCTCAGTGGTAGTACGGGTATCGTGAGTACTGTGAAGGAAATGAATTCAATTTATGCCTTTAATAATCCTCAATTCGCATTGGACTAGCGTGATGTACCATCTAGGCTTTGAGAAAGCTTTAGTTATTATTATTATTATTTAACTGTCTGGCCTGTTGGTCTAGTGGTTAGTGAACCTGACTAACCGGAGGTCGTGTGTTCGATTCCCACCACGGGCAAACTTTTCTGTGATGAACAGGAATGTTTGTTCTGTGTGTCTGG
>DWKC01000140.1:0-15555 GCA_018249195.1 Racta chiria
GTGGTGGGAATCGAACCCACGACCTCCGGCTTAGCAGTCAGGTTCACTAACCACTAGACCAACAGGCCAGTCGATGATAAAATTGGATTAAAAAAATTATAATAAAAGATTATGGACTGGCATGTTTGTCTAGTAAGTTAACCTGACTGCTGAGGCGGAGGTCGCGGGTTCGATTCCCGCCAGGACGAACTTTTCTGCGTTGAACAAGAATGTTTGTTCCGAGTGTAATAAATATCCATATATATTACATGTATTTAAAAATATATATGTATGTTTATCAGTTGTCTGGTCGCCATAGCATAAGCTAATGTTTGGGGTCAGATGGCCATGTGTGATATGTCCAAAAATATTTATTATATATTACATGTATTTAAATATGTATGTTTATCAGTTGTCTGGTCGCCATAGCACAAGCTAATGTTAGGGTCAGATGGCCATGTATGACATGTCCAAAGATATTTATTTATTATTAAAAATCGATGTTATTTAAAAATTGTTAATTAAAAATCCCTTGTTTTTTATCTAATATTCTACATGCTTTCTGATAAAATTACAGCCCTTTCGATAAGGGTGCACGTCGCTGAATAACGACGCGCCTTTGGATATAACTGGAGCAGAAGTGTGCTTACTTCACAGGTGTGATACATGTATATGGGCTAAATATACACTTTAGACTTATAACTCACAGAAGCCTTTGTTTCATTTACACCATCAAGCCTTACCCTAGACAGGTTTTTTGGACTTGACACAATTCTATGTTTTTCTCAGCGATTTAATTTTAACAAACCGTATAATCTACCCTAAGCCTTTCAAGAAGCCTTATCCTTTTCTGTGATTAGCGATTACAAACCCTCAGACAAATTTACGTTGGACAAACAATAAAAAATCTAAGAACAAGTTTTGTTATCATGGAATTTAATACGTTAGGAAATTACATTGTTGGTTTTATAAAAGTAATCATTGTAGTACTGTAACTATCCGGTTACTGTTCGCTGTCTTCCTTAGCTTTCTTTAGCTGCATTAAGAATTCTATAAGAATTAACAATTCAGTGTTTTTAATTTCCTCGGATGTAGGAACAGTGATTTATGTAACAGTTTCTTATCTCCTATCTAACAGGCACGCATCCAGCCTTTAATTTTACTAAATGTATATCTGAAACCGATCTTTTTTTAAATCCTTAATGTTATTATTATTTTAGTAGTAGTAGTAATAGGTCGTATTGTTTATTAAGTTTAGACTACAATTTCATTCACACTGAACGAACTACACATCAAAAATGGTTCGCACAGAATACCAGTGCTGTGATTCTGCCACAGTTATTGCTGAATGCGATCCAACTCATTGGTGCTTACTGTATTTTTATCTGTATATATATTGTAATTAAACTTTTATTTTTATCCTAGCCACAGTAAACATCTTATGGATTAAACGTTTTTCTGTGTTTCTATCTATAAACCTCATCGCATGTTTACTCATTTCATGGGTATTGGCATGGAAAAAGTTGTAAAGTTTGAGTCGCTTGTTTATTCCAATATTAATGATCTGGGGACCTGGCTGTTTAACCTACATTTTGAGCTAGACGATTTAAATATTTTGTCTAGGTGACCTAGTCTATACGGAAATTACAGTAAACATTTGTTTGGATTCTTTAATTCATTTTGTGCAAGCAATGCCGATCTTAATAATGCCGATTATAACATTAATTTTCTCGCAGTTTGTCCAACTAATGCATTAGAATACTTAAGCTGTAATACTGTCGCGATGTATGAATCTGAATGCGCCCAGCGTACATACACCATACAAAGAAGATGTATGAGCGACGATCGCATACGACGGAGTTAAGAATGTTGAGATAGATGTATAAATGAAAATGGATAAAGTAAAAAACGAGTATGTTAGAGGAAGCCTGAAACTGGCAGGAATAACAGAAAAGCAGAAAGTGAATCGGATGTAATCAGATCGAATGTTATGGGCGTGTAATGCGAGAGGAAATGCATATTACGAGAAGAGTTGTGGATATGAATGTGAATTGAAGAAGAGGACGAGGACGGCCAAAGAAACTATGAATGTGTTGTGTGAGAGATGATATTAATGACAAGGGAGTGAATGTAGAGTAAACGGCTGATTAGACAGAATTAAAGAGGTATACATATTGTGCCGAACACAAAAACAAATTGGGATTAGGGCAGAATACTAAAAATCAATCTATACCTCAAATGAGTGGCACCAAGAAACCTTTGTTCATAAAATAATACTTGGTTTTATTTAGGATGATCTCTAGCCATAAGTTTAATTGCTGTATGACTCAAATGTTTGCTTTTGATCTACAAGACGATAGGGAATATCTATTTTTGGACGCAATCAGTAAATTTGTGACTCCTAGAATTTGTGAAGTTTATTTTGTGTATGTCAAGGGCATTATTTATTATTATTCTATTTACATCGCAGGAAGTCCAAGTGAGCAAGCCGCATAGTGGCTTTGCGCGGGCCTTTGGCCACCATTCTCATTACGTATATAAGTAGTATATTATATAATTCACACATACACATAAACATTTATATAATTTATTATGTCTCTTTCATATTCTACGTATACACTCACACTACAGACATAACACACACATGGTCACCGCACCACGAAAGCGAGTTTTTATTGTTATTTTATTAAATTTCTCAATGTCACCAAACTCAAAAAAACAATGCAGTCTTCTTCAAATATTTAGTAAATGGAAGTGGAATTTGACGCATTAATTTAATTAATTAAACTGAAGTGAACCAATTTTATTTAAAACATATTTTGCTTTTTTTGGTTCAAATCACAGAAAACATCTCTCGAACATTTATACTAGTGGTACATACATTTCAACACATCTATTGTAACATTTACAACGTGCGAATATAACGAGTGTCAAGATATTTGTGTACGTAATCAGGTTACGCTACCCCTTCAAAAGAGCATAAATCCCAACGAATATTTCACCGGAATACGAGAGCTGGAATGAATTCATCAAAATTTACTCCAGATTTCAGCAATAACCTGAAATGAACTGAAACTCGCACAGTTATGGTTGCATTTCCAATGTACGTGTTTCAAATTAGGCCGCTATTGAAAAGAGCGACAAGAAATGTTTAATTAAGGAAAGTGAGCGATGAAGTCATCAGAATCGACGAGGTTCAATTGACGTTACGTTTCCATCGACTTAGATAAAGAGGAACTGAGTTATGTGTTGTTAACTTTCACTTCATTATTATTTTTATTTATTTAGTACAAACACAATTACCAAGAATACAAGTAGGTATAATGTAAGTTGAGTACTATGGCCTACTTATTCTGTAAAGGAATCTCTTCCAGCAGACCCGTAAAGAGGATTTCAGCAGTGAAGCAAACAGTATGCAATGTGTTAATTTAAATCACTGCGGCTTTGAGAATATCCAAGTCACTTATATGTATACCAAATGGTACTAACAATTTGTTTTATAAGGTTTTTGCGATTCCGTTAAAAATTCAGAGCTATTGCACTTTCGTCACGTCTGTTCGTCTGTATGTGCAGCCGTTTGTTCACACTCTAGCGAAGAGACTTTCAAAGTTAGACAGCTATTATTTGGCATGAATAGTAGTGGAAAAAATAGAGGCCCCCCCTACTGGTAAAGTGGGGATATTATTTTTCTTGTCTACCCCATCGCATGGGGTACCCCGTTTGATAGTCTTTTTAAATCATTACGGGTCTTGGACGATTATTTTTTGATTTAGGAATAAAATAAAACCATGTAAGAAAATAAAACCATGGTTGTTGAAGTGGATTGTAATTTTATTTCTTGATATTATAACAACAGTATTTTTACATGGCGTGCAATGGTCGCTGGCTGGTCGCAAAAAGGGAAGAGACAAAGACAATCATAGTTAACAGAGACATATCATAGATAACAAAGTGAATTAGTACATAGATGCAAAATATGTCATGTTTATAATATATCAAAATTATAAGTTTAACATATAACAAAAAAATATATATGTTTAATATGTATTCTTTAACAGGAGTTTGAGTTTATAAGTATTGAGTGTATAAGTAACCGTTTTATATAGTATGAACTTGACATAAAAACGTTGCACCGAGCTGGCCCAGTGCGGGCACGATGCCACGATGCCACGATGCCACGCCGGCACGCTACACGCATTGACAGCCGATAAGCTAATTCAATCTCGTGTAGCCGCTTCACACTTCGCAGCCAATTGCCGACACTTTTTTTTACTGGGCATCGACTTTTATATTAAACGATTTAGTTGTATTACAGAGCCTGTACGTCATGCGTACTGTTTGGTACATAGCTGTTAGTGATATACATAATTTACTAGTTTGAGTTATTTATGGAACAGTAAAAACCTGAATAGTACCGTCGAACATGCTTTTTAACAGTTGGATGTCGCCGCTCTGCCTTGAAAATAATATTAAAGTACTTATAGTGAAATACTATTATCATCAGAAATAGTTATAGTACTGATTCGAGGGTCGAAATAGGCAATAAACAATTTTACTAGGGGTCAACGCAATATGTCTTTTTCTTCGTATATTTCCTTATTTAACAACTCTACGCTGTACTCTACACTTACTGCTGCACTTAGAGTCGGAAATGATTACTTAAATCGCTCCTTGTCATAGAATTTGTATCGAGATTCTGTACTTAGGAACGATTTAAGTAACCATTAACGACTCCGAGTACGTTTTCCTTCATATTCTCTTGTACACAATCAAATTTTGGCCATTCTCGCCTACTTCATCCACACACATTCCCATATTTTTTCTCATCACGTGCTTTCGTCTCGCATCATCACAAGTCCATACTATGACATTTGCACGCTTGCTATTCTGACACTTTGCCACGAACAGATGTTATTTAACAGAGAATTATTTAGATTGCTAAAAATAAGTGTTTACAAAAACAGTACTACAAGATAAAAATATACTAAAGTTGTATTCCCGCTACAACCGGCCGTTTATTGAGGGATTTACAGCTGTGAGGTTACCGAGGACCGGCCGCCAGCTCTGTAGCTGTTCTACACGCCCTATTAGATAACTTACACCCTCGTTTGTGTTCGCATTACGTGCGACACTTCTCTTTTATACTTACACTATCTTTTAAAGCACTTAAAAGTTTATAGTTTTTAAAATCAGCTCCAGTTGTTTCTGACTGATTGTTGGTGCTCTAAATAATAAATTCTGCTGTATATCAGAACAATCTAACAGTGGTAAAGCCCCGCGAAACTGGACTTGACTCTTCTAAGTACTTCTTCTAGGTAACTTGAAGTAAGATGGACAGTATCGCTACCTCAATGATGTCCTCGAAACGTGGGGTCTGCAACCAGTTCTTCTTATGTTATATGCGTGATATCGTTTGCTATCGATTGTTGGTAAAAAATATTTTCGAATCGTCGCCATGGTATAGAGTGAAGTATCCCAGGACTAATTTAATAGTACTAAAGTAGTAACATATAGCTATATCACAGATTTCAAATTAACAAATCGTCGAGCTATTAAACGGCTATGTATTATCGGCAGTCGTTAAGTCTTGTCGGAGTCCTTTGGGCGGCATAAAAACTTCAGTCAGGGTCGGCTACAAACCGCTACACCAATTCACATTGAATTCTCAATGTATCGGGTTCGTGGCTCAAATTAAACGACTGTTATCCGTCATTACTGGTTTATTACTGCTCAAACACACGTCGTAGTGGAATACTAAAATCACACGCCCACCGAAAAGAAGAATAAAGAAAGGATAAAACATATTATATTCCTGGTTACATACTATAGAACTTTATTTTTTTTATTATCATTTATTTTTTAATAAATGTTATAATTAGCAAATACATTTATGATAATTTTTCACACACCGTAATACTTGGCCATGGTTCGAGTCCATTGCAGCTCAATGTGTACGTTATTAAGGAATTTGTGTCATATTTAAACCAATACAATGATAGTTATACTTACGGTAAAGCCTTGGGCGGTTTTACTGAAACATCTTCCACGAATATAAATCTATCGGTTATTTTTTTTTAATATACGTAGAATGTAGATAAGAAGAAAAAAACAATGAACAATTGCTATAATTCCAAGCTAAATTCTTGCGAGAGTTAACTTTTAACTAAGAGATAACTTAGTATTAACAGTAGTACTATAATTGTATGCTTCATGTAACTTTATGAAAAATAAAAATATCTATACGTATATATAAACAAAGCCGAAAATTGTGTTAGTTTCACACCTTTTATAACTCAAGAACGGCTGAACCGATTTTAACGATACATAGTTTTTGGATTCGTCTCAGCCCCGATTAATAATTAAACTTAATGATTAACTATTAAAATATTTGAAAGCAATAAAAGTTGAAAACCTGATTTGGAACACTAAGGGTTTAGCGAGACTATTGGAGATTGAAATGCTTTTTTAAGAAAAGTTTTCAAATGTGTCGATTATTTACTAAAGAAGGTTGAACTTTGAAGATTACATATAACGGACGTGGTTACGTGTTTAAAAAAAATACAGAGCAGCGTCTGCCGGGTCAGCTAGTTATATTATATTAAACTGCCGACTGTAGTGAGGATAAATCCCGTCAAAGCCTAACGGTACCGCACTACATACAAAGGCACATAGAACACCAATAAATACGCAGTGTAGAATAATATAATATACATCCTAGATAATAAAGCCTCGTGTAAGGAGATTACGATTCATCCGCTACATTTACCTACTCTAATTTAGTATTCCGTGTGAGTACATTCTATTTGAAACGTGCAGACAGCTTACACCGTACAAGCTTTATTGTATAGTCGGATACCAACGGATCGGTAGTTCGTGTTCCGATTGTCCGTCTCTATGGCACATCTATTGGTAACTTATTTTTGTCGTTTGTTTATTTGTTCGAAACTCAGTTTTAAAGATGTACAACAAAATATAAACGGAATATAGCAAATTATATGCAAGGCTTCCTATCATTCAAAATCAAAATCAAATCATTAAATTTCGTCTTAGGAACTAAAAGCTCACTTAACGAAAATCAAGTAGTTAACAATACCAATGCCCTAACCTACTCGTATATTAATAATTAAAATAACAAAAATTATAAAAAAAGAAAAGAAAATTCTATGATAGAGGCTAAGGTCTTCCTTTATTCGTAAGGTTATTTATTCCTGATTTAGTTTACTGCCGACGGGCCAATACCGCAACAATTCTTTTACCATGGTGCATGTTCGTCTGTTTCCATATTGTAATTGTAGGTAACTCGGAAGTTTAATTATTGTATGATTTAAGTGGTCACTGTCTGTACATGGAAGATATATGGAGGAAACTTATAACGGGTTTGTAGTAAGGAATAGAACCCAAAACAACCAATTTTTGGATTTTTTGTCTGTTTATCTGTATATCTGTTTATCTATTTCTCTACTTGTCTATGCTTTTGGTCGCTCTCAGAAACGGCTGACTCGATTTGAATGCGGTTTTCATTGATATATTGGGCTAAGCTTGGATTGGCACTTAGGAGTATAAATAAAAAATATATGACATATTAAAGGATTCAGTCTGTACAAATTCCGCGCGAATGGAATCGCGGGCTCACCTACTTCATAATATATTCAAATTTCCTGACAAACTATAAAGTGTTAGAGATATTCGATTGATCATGTACAAGACGTGTATGTATGTGTACTTATTAATCTCAATACGATGACCGTGGAAGTAATTCTTCAAATTATTTCCATTGCAAATTATTCAAACGAACGGTCAAGAGTGCCCGCTGTGACGAGGACGCCGCGGCGGCGTAGCGTTTCCTATTTGTTACGAGATCGTCGCGTCTGTCTTTTTTTCATATAAATTGCTCTAAATACCCGCAGCTAGGTTACAATGTTCGGTATTCTAAGGTCACACAGCCTAACCGGTATCAGTTGGCAGAAAACGACGTATAAATAAAAAGCACGAGAACCGTGGTACCGTAGGTAAAATAGATAGGTAAAAACGGCCTTCTATATGGTAATTTCACCTGCGAAGCAAGTGATTCCATATTTGATTTTATTGACAGACGAATGTTTTTTTTTCAATGGGTATTTAGAGATGTGATATCTGTATTTTCCATGGCATCCGGGGCACAGGGAATCCTAATGCGGGAGAATAAAAAATGGCTAACTTTAACCCATTAATGGCCCACTACTGAACACGTGGCTCTTCATATCACCACCACGCTGCTACAGTGGGAGTTGAAGAAAAAAAATTAAGTACTAAGAATCCAAAGCTTTTCTTTCAAATCAATTTAAAGTGTTGCATTAATTGAAACAGTCGGTCAAAAATGTTTACCAACTTTATCAAATTCGATCGAGTTAGACTTGGGAGGGATACTTAAGTCGATGGATGGGTTCAGCGAGTGGCGAGAGCCGCGTAACTGAATAAGTTGCGGTGCCAACTTTCCGTTTGGAAAGTTATTTCTAAAGTTTGAAAGACGACATCTTTGTTAACAAGTTTTAGGAAAAGTTGGGAGTTTTCCTTGGTACCTACTTCACAACGCGGCACCAAATTTTAAACAATCAGATCTATTACAACTTTTATAAACTTCAATATAGTAAGTGATGAACGTATAATAATAACTAGCTGAGCCTGTGACTTCGTTTGCGCAGAAATTGTATAGACTGAATTCTTTTAATTGTCATATCTTTTTTATTTGTGCACCGATTTCAATAAAAATAAGTGTCAATCCAAGCTAAGCTCAATACATCAAATCGGATCAACCGTTTCTGAGATTAGCGCGAATTACACAGACAAACAGAAAAGCAGACAAAAATTCTAAAAATTGATGATTTAGGGTTCTATATCTTACTACAAACCCGTTATAAGTTTCTTCCATATATCTTTCACGTACAGACAGCGATCACTTAACATTATATAGAACGCAGACTTAGAATAGAATATCTTTCTCCTCTTTATTAAGGCACCTTTCGGTAACCGTGTGTACATAAGTGTATTCATTAAATTCCTAGATGAAATACAAACTATTTTGGTTTATTTGATTTGATTACAATATAATAAAAATACTTTTTATACGTCGCATACTTCACTAACTTTTTACAGTGAGGTTGAGAGAGGTGGAGGAGAGTCACGTAACGGGCCGTGATTAGCCAGTTCAACCGTAAATACGTATCATAAATTACACCTAGTGGTCAGTTCGTACAATGCGCGCGGTCTTAGCATAACATTAGTGCTGTACAATCGATTGGTCTAATGTTTTGACAGAACGAGTTTGTGGACTGTCGTTAACCACAAGACATACAGGAAACCAACGACAACAACTGTGGATAAATGCAAATGCAATATCTACTACCGAAATAGCGGTACCTTTTTTTCTGCAACACCAGTCTAGGGTGTCACTAACGCGCTGCTTGCCCAGAAGGAAGTGATAAACACGCCCACGCGGGGAAGACAAAGAAAGAAGGGAAACCGTACATTGTTGAAACAACCGGGGTCAATTATGACAGTAAGGACTCCAGACACACTAACGTATCGCTTCGTATTGCATAGTACTTACTTTGCTTGTTGGGATCAACTTTGTTTTAGATTACATTAAAAGGTTCGAAACCTGTACCTACAAATAAAACAGTAATTGGTATATCTACACATAAAACAATAAAACCCAATATGTAAAAATTTATAATGATCGAATTAAATTTAATACTCATGCAGCTGACTTAAAGAAACGAGTTCAGCTGGTTCGAATTGGCGCGAAAAGCATATATCATGAATACCCCGTAACATAGCACAATGTGCATACAATGTGCAGACCACGATGAAGAGTTTAAAATCATATAACTTAAGGAAAGTCGAAAATATTTCAATACGACTATTATATCATATTACATTTAGTTACATAAGCCGGTAACGAACCCCGACCGATCCCGCTCGCGTCCCGAATCACCCCGTCGGAATAATTAGAGCGACGCCAGTGCGATTAAACTAATAATTTAAACTTTCGTCATAGCGAAGCAGAAATTATTATTATTGCCGTGGAAACTTTCGGCGGCACGAGAAAGTAATTCGGCGGGGTGACTAGCGGAGCGGGGGCGGAAAGTTTTCGAGAAATTCGACAAACTTTACCCCGGGGCAGACGAAAACAGATTTGGGGGAAAACAAAGCGGGGCGTCGCGGGCGGGATGAGGTGTCGATAGGAGGACGCAACCCCTTCGGGCAAGTTTTGATGAAAAGCAAATGGGATTAGCGCGACAAAAGAATAACTGAGTAAACCCAGGAGCGGCCTTTTGGCATGCGGCTCGTGCCTCCGTCGGACTGTATTCAACTGTCGTGTGTAGTTACAAATCTATACATACAGCATTGTCGGAATAAGCCAGTTACTTTAATCACTGCTTTTGCGATTGTTTTTTATCGATAAGTCTCAATAAGAAATAACACAATTTTAGATTTTTTTAGATTGCCGCCATAAATACAATTTACAAACATGCAGGTCCTCACTACGAATGCTTGTCACTATCATGTCGGTTAAAACTCCTTTGAACTCCACTACCACCAAATTTCACCTAACCTACAATTTTAACACATTACATAACTACATCGGCCAGGCGCGCTAGAACCTTCTATATTAAACCAAGTATCAAAATATATTTCACGACGTTCATACAAAATAAATATCCCCAAACCGCAGTCATAATGGACATGCAATACAGCGCACCCGTCGGCGCGCACTCGACGTAACTCAACGACATTCTAACACGACACGACGACACCAAATGGATAGTGGAAAATAAGAAATTTATAGGAAAACTGCAATGCAGAGACCGTGCCGCCTGTGACACTCGCGACCAACGACCACATAGAGCCACCTCAAATTTTCTGCAACCAAAAAATTTTGTCAAAACGCTGAGATACGAGAAGCGAATTAAGAGTCAAAATAAAGTTAGTCAATTCGATTCTATCCTATTGTATTATAACCAGTGGACAAGACCTCAGTGTCGATAACTAGTGAAAGAAACACGAAAATCGAATGAATTAATTAATAAACATACGACATATAACTACAAAAGGTGTATCGGCTATAAAAAACGATTTAATCATATGCATTTTATGAAATGAAGAGTTCCATAATTACAAATTATAACACGAGCGAGTACCTACAGGTATATGGAAAATCGAAAGATATTGCAATAATTACAGTCCCAGTAACTAAAACTGCACTTTTGCACTGCACGTAAGGATTTGCATCTTTAGACCTCATTATCGGACCATAGACCAGCTCTATGACATTATATTACTATGTATACTTATATTACATTGTTATCCAGTCTACAAAGTATGTAAAATTTCAGCTCTGTCTTTGGAAACTGTATAAAATAGAACTTGCAAAATTTGATTACAGACAGACACCGGGACAGTTGAAATTTAATAAAATCTCGTAAATTAGTGGAATTACCTATCTAAATAAGAATCGATGTTCACGCAGCTGTCGCGATGACAGATCTATAAGAGTTCAATGTGACACCAGTGCGAACTTTATTATTAGTTCCGTTGTTACAATTATTATTAAAGGCACGTCGCACGTGGCCGCGTACAGAATCGCCAGATGGTCGAATTCGTGGAGATTCTCCCGACAATACTTAAGAGACTTCCGACCAAATATTAACATGTTAATAATTTTAAAACCACCTTATTGTCCTTCAAACCTATTACATTGTTTTTTTTTTTTTTTTCAAATTATGCGTAATTTTTATATTCATTGTTCCGATAGCGGACTGCTTATCGGGGTCATGACCTCCCTTGGGCAGGAGTGTTGGTCAACTACTGACACTTAATTCATATAATCAAAATGTTCGACATATCTGTGTAATAGATCAATAAAGGATTTTTTTTGAAATTTACCTATCTTCAAATCCGCGGAGTATATTTAATATTGCCAATTAAACTCTACAGGCAAGTAGATAAGTGGGTTTAAGTGTCACGATACGCAAGTTTTGCTTAGGGTTTTGCGTAGATTTTACGTCCAATTTGACGTCTACCCAGCAATCCGCACTGGAGCAGCGTGGTGGAGTATGCTCTAGGCCTTCCCAGTTATGAGGAGAGACCCGTGCTCAGTAGTGGGCCATTAATAGACTGAGACAGTTACGTCTAATTGGACAATTTGAAAAAAGAAGGTTGAAAAAGCCGTAAGAATGATCAAGCACAAGTGACAAGTGAAAAACTTTCAATAGCACAAAATCTGTCCATTTTCCCTCGTCTTCATCAACGTGAAAAGGCTGAATCCACTCCAGTAATTACCGAAAATATATCAGAGATGAAAAAACTCAATAAAGCATAAATCTTACCTAATCTTCAACTTCAAGAGTCTTGAAATATATCTTTCAGACACAACGTCGCATAAATTACCTATGAACAGAGTCTCTTAAAATGCCGCGTCCAATATTAAATTAATCTTCAATATAATAAATTACTCACATACCGTTTAATTGACAAAACGTGCGGTAATATTAGAATATTATTCCTCAAAGCGGATATAATTAATTACATCGCATAAATCAATACCATTATTACGATAAAAAGCTTATGAAAGTGTGAATCATATTTATATCAATAATATAACAGGACTTCGTTACTGACGTCAGAGCTCTTTCAGTTTATCAATAGTCGTCCGTATCTGCAGCGGAGTCACTTGCATTTCTATGTATAGATATGTATAATGCAACGTCTCCCATACATTCTAAGGAAAAACGTGAGACAGGCGGACAAAACATTCGACTGGAACATAATGTCAGCGCCAGCAGGGAATCATTCATGGCCGTTAAGACAAACACATTTCAAATATTATATGTGTGTATTATGTACTGAAACGAATTATTAATTAGCATATTTTTTCCATTAAGAGATAGTATTTATTGTGCATGTTGACAAACGTGACTGTGTGTGCTTTTTGATCACCAACTCCCTTTAAGTGGCTGTGAAGTTCAAATGAAATAAAATTATTTTGACTTCTACCCAACCTCAAGTCAGCCGATGAAGTAATTTCCGCTGGTCTTTTGTACTTTAAGAAAACATCTATTGTATTAATGTCTCTCTAGGCATATTTCATTTTATCATTCGTATTACCTTAAGGCCAGTTTCCCACGGCCTGTAATTTGATCGAGCCTGCAGCACTGCATTGAAGTCAGAGAGCGTTCGCGTTAATACGTGTCTGTATTAATTTAGGGAACATTATTATTGTACTTTTAACACATAACTTTTGACGAGTTAATTAAGAGCTAAGAGTTTGTTACATCTATGAACGGTTAAACATGAACGCAATAAACCTTGAAGCATGAGCATCACGCTACAAAGTGAGTGGAGCAGAATACCGAGCACCTTGTACGTCGAACCTAGCCTATTAAATATTTACGTGGGAGTTTGTGGCCGAGCAGCAGACATGACCTACCGCCACTCGCCGCCACACACGTCATCTGTGACCCCGGTCCTCCACGTAACCGCGTGCGAAATTCGACAAAGCCTAGGGTTATCTATGGCTTCCACCCATTAATGGCCCACTAGAGAGCACCCCTATAATGCGGATTGGTGGAGATAGGGGCCAACCCAGATGTCGGAAGTTTTTAAGGCGCCCGAATTCCTCCAACATGACTTAACGATTGCTATCGGCGGATTTAAGTGCATTCCGAAACATGGGAGTGCTCATGAAACTTGTCACTACCGGTTATCCAGCCTCCTCCTACCGACCGCGCTTGCTGTTGCTGATCTTTTTCGATCACATGCGATCGAAGAAAGCTATCGGGGCTATGAGCGCTTCTACATACTACTACAAAATTGCATAATGCACGCTACAAGGTCAATTTGTCTAATGTCTAAGAAACACCGCGCCCAAGATGCGGGATTTAGGAAGATATGTTGCAGACTTGCAAACACCTTGCCCCGTTGCAGTACTTTTATTGGATACATTACAGTTTTTGAGAAAATGTACCATTAACAGGACAATACCATCCGTACACACAGAGAGACGGAGAATAAAAAACAACAAATATTTTGGTATCTATATCGATAAAGCCTGCGTACATTCTATTTTAAAACAATGTAGTTTCTTTTTTTATGACATGAGCACACAGACGGACAGACTAATATCGTTATAGTTTTATTATTAGTATTAAGATATTATATTTTATTGCAAATTCATATACTGGGTTTTCAATGTAATATTCTATTATTTCCACGGTTTCTTTCATTTTTTGATACAAATTTAATATTTTTACTTATCTGCCAATCATTCTTTATCTCCATTGTAAAAAAGCCTAAGGTTTAAAATATGTGCGGCAACCTAACCATATACATACGAATACAAAATGTCGCAGCCGCATAGCAATTGCGACATGTCACGGTTGCGTTTTACAATGCACTTGGAAAGTAATAAAGGAATACATTTACGCCACTTAAACATTGCCTTTTACGAGCAGTATGTATGGTAACATTTATGGTCATATACTTATATAGGAATATTTTTATGGAAATAGCCGACAACCAAGCACACGCGCCACAAGAATACGTGATGTCGACCAAGGACTGACTCTCAAGCCTCCAGCCGGAACGAGCTGTTTGGTGTATAACTCAAGCAAGAGGTTGGTAGCTAACCAGACCTGAAGGACTTCATGAAAAGACCAGTAACGTTACTATAAACTTCATAATAATATTAATCAAACATCTGACTACTGTCACCTCGCGACACGTTGGTCGCTGCCAGCATTGGACAAAGACTACATAACCTAGTAGACTTCACATCAAGGGCAAACTGTTATCGACCTTATATTAGACACTGCGCGAGAATTTCCCACCAGTGGTTCCGATTTTGATATGGCACAAGTTTGAATCGACCAATCACAGTGCAATATTTCTTTCCGCCTCCTCTCTTACCTCCGCGCTTTGACTGATTATTTTGCTTGTAGAGTATATTACATGAAGCGTTTAGTACCTATGCTATGTCGTTGTATTAGAGTTGTTATTGTAAACTCACCTCGACTGCAAGGGTCCGTTGGCGATGGGACCCCGCATGCTATCCATACGCGCTCTCTTTGGCAGCATCTTGCGTTTGTCCATTTAAAGCGGCAGAGCCGCTTTGTCCACCACTCCGCAGCGCGTCACCTGATGATAAAAACGATACGAATCAGTTATGTTTTACTTGATAATAATAATAAATTCATAAACTAAGAACAAGAGCTCATAAACCGCCGACTTGAGTCGATCGTAAGTGATCGTTAAGTTAAAAAACAGCGGGCACGGTGGGTAGGAGGATGGGTGACCGTTAGTGGCAAAAATTCATGAGTGCTTTCGCGCTTCGCAAGGCAAGTAAAGCCGCCGTCCCCATGCCGTCCCGTTGCTATCGTTAAGCCATATCTAAGGCCTTCGGACGGCTAAATAATACAGGAATTAGTTCTACGGATAAACGAAATGAAGTTTACTTAAAGTAAGTACTTAAGCACTTGTAGTGTAGTGTTTAAAATAGAAAAAAAAATGTTTTCAATGATAAGGACAATAATAAAATAT
>DWKC01000141.1:0-15548 GCA_018249195.1 Racta chiria
TTAATATGTATTAAATTTAACTAAACATTACATGTACAACTTGTGAGGTATGCAAATATTAAACATTATTTTTTGTATTAGTATTTCATGTAATGTATAATAAATAAAATGAAATAAAAAAAATATTATCATTAATTGTGTTTTATTTACTACCTTAACTACTTCGTATATTTATCTGTTTGTCTATGCGTTTATGCGTAATACTCAGAAACGGCTGATCCGATTTGAATACGGTTCGCAACTATTTCGCAATCACTGCTACGTTGCAGTACCTTTGGATAAATATTTAGTGTTTGTTTTAAATCTGATCATAATTAAAAAACCTCCCGGTACCGTTCGCGGCCCCTGATTATAGCGAAGCAAAATTACAGTATTATCGTGAGTTCTCGTATACTTTGCGTATACTACGTGGCTTCAATCCATTCGACAATGGCGGATAAGAAAATAAACGGATTATTATCCGCTAAAGATTACGTGTTTCCTCTCATATCTTAGGAGGCCGAGAGCATACTCCACCACGCTGCTCCAATGCGGATTAGTGAAGATTCGATTGTACACAGGTTAATGAAAATAAAAGTAACATTTGGACTAGATTTTTTTCATAAACAATCATGATTTCAAAAACTCCAATAGTTCTTCAACATCACGCCGCGAGCCGAGGTAGCAGGGCGCGCGCTCGTGGATGGAGGATGGCTGCAGGTCTAGGATGGGGGCGGTCCCGCTGGATGCCAGGCCTCCCGCCTCAGTTACTATGAACGACATCGGGTTGCACTCGTACAGCAGACGCAGCTGTAACAGATTTTATATCCGACTTTAAAAAAGGAAATTCTTAATACAACTGTATTTTTTTATGTTTTGGGTATTTTTTGTTCTTGTTTAATTAGGGCCACATGTGACGAGTAATTTTTGAGTTATCACACATATAATGAGTCTGTAGCTGTCTGTACCTTTAAGATATAAGGCAGAAACTTATAGGGGGGACGGGGGTTGTTGTAAGGTATAGAACACAAAGAACTATTTTTATAATTTTGGTCTATTTGACTATTTATCTGTTTGTCTGTGCCTTTGTTCACGCTAATCTCAGAAACGGCTGATCCGATTGGAATGCTGCTTTCACTCATGTATTAGTCTAAGCTTGGATTGACACTCAAGTAAAAAGATATAACAATTTAAAGACTTCCGCCTATTAAATTCCGCGCGACCGGAGTCGCAGGCACAGCTAGTCCCTAATAATGCGTATCTAACTGTGATTAAGTGGATGATGTTCTAATTTTATCTCTTGTCGATAACGTGTGAAGTCAGTTTTTTAAAATAATAAATGGTAAAGGCTACAGGGCCTACCTTTCCCTTCGGCGCGGAGGTAGTAGCTGGGTACATGAAGATACCGCCATACTTGATGGTCCGGTGTACATCAGCCACCATAGATCCTACGTATCTCGCACCATACGGCTTGCCGGTTTTAGGGCGTTTCTTCTCCTCGATATAGTTCCTCAAGCCTGGTTGCCATTCCGCTGCGTAGCCTGATGAAGAATAAATAAATATCAAGTAAGAAAGAAAGAAACATTTTTAAAAACATTTATTCGGAGGAACCCTGAATTTGTAAACTTCAAACCAGAGATGGCCCAATATTGAGTACGTGTGTTTTCTGATATTGAAAAGGCTTAAAGCATACTCCACCACGCTGCTTCAATGTGGATTGGTGGAGAAGCAAAGAATTTATGAAATGGGATATATATTCATACAACTAATACGAAACGTATACTATTTGTATGTATTAAAGTATGTATTTATTAAAGTAATTAAATTCAAATTGAAATAATTTCTAATTCAAATAAATGATTTCGTCCAAGGAACCAATAGTTCACTTATCTAAAGTCGAAAAATTAACAAATTCCAAGTCCCCGGAATTCTAATATTAATAAGAAAAAAAAAACAAGAAAATAAATAATAGTAACTCCAGAAAAGGTCCAGCACTCGATTGGACCGATTTTCAGTACTGGCCAAATATCACAGTGTAGTGTACTTATAATATACGCTTACACATTGACACACTTAAAGCCAACACCAGTATTCCCTGTGTAGCGACTCTAATAAAAAATCTGCACAGGTTGGTAATACATCCCGGAACCCCTGGTTTCGAACGCAGGATCTCACTTACCAGGTTACAGCGGTGTCCAAATTCATTTATGAAGGTACTTGTAATATACTTGCATCATTATTTGGATCTACCATCATTGAGAAGGAACCGTGAAAAAAAATCCTTAACTGTTATTGCCTAATGTAGACAGTGATTGTTGGTACTCGCACAATATTCTCTTGTGCTTAATGCTCTTTCACGTCACTCCAAAACCACAGACCTTCGTTAATAGAGTAGATCTTGCCCTTGTCCGGTATCCGCATGTTGGGGTCAGTGAGGATGAACTCTCCGATTGAGGGGTCGTACATGAACCCGTTGACGCCCTTCCCTTTACCAATGGCCAGTACCAGCATGGTGGCTGAACCATACAGCGCGTAACCTGCTGCTACCAGCTCGCGCCCGGGGCGGAGTGCGTCTGACTCAGAGGGTTCACCGGCTGATGATTTTCTGGGCAAAATACATATTAAATAAATATTTTAGGACAACACACACATCCATCTGATGCCAAACTAAGCGTTAGCTCTTTCAGCCAAGAATATGTTGTACTTACTTATAAATGGAGAATATAGAGCCAACGGAGACAAGGCAGTCAATGTTGGAGGAGCCGTCCAGGGGGTCGAAGCATACCACATACTTGCCTCGTCTTTCTGGTTCTACCTGTGAATTGAATCCTTCGTTAATCGTTATAGTAAGCGGCACGAGTCTTGAGCCAGAAAAACTAAGGTGGGGATAATGTACACTTTCGGTCAATACATTAATCGCATGACGGGCGCGTACCCGATAGACGACGAACCAATTTTTTTTTGTTGTATTGAGGCCGCGTAGAATATTAACCTCAATCGAATGCTGGTAGATTAAGCTCTCGTAAGAGGCGACAGGAGTCAGCTGCTTGGTGGTAAAGCTTCGCGGAAGGATTTTTGTGTCGCCAAACAATTTCTCATGTTACAGCAGCGGACTGGAGAGCCAGTTCTCCTCTTTTACTCCCCGTCCTTCAATCGTGACATGAGAGCTTCTTGCTTACGTTAGTTCGACAGTAATAAAATTGATTTTATGTTGTTTATTCCGTAAATTGTTGACTTTATCCAAAGTCTTTAGATAAAAAGTTGTAAATATTTTGTTTTGTATATAAGCAGGTTGCTCTGTCTGTAACCCCACACTGACCGCGAGATAAAGATGGCGATGTTATTGTGAAACTTAATTCGTAGGATTCATAGGAAAAAAATACCAATATTTTAGGTAACGAAGAATAAGAAACATTTATTCAGTCAAAGTCCCTCCACAGAGTGGATGATTAAATATAAGTAATGTACCTCTATTATTGAATATAGTTTTTAAGGTAACGTCTGGCTTCAATCCATTAATGGCCAACTAATGACCATTGATATCTCCGCATAATTGCGGAGGGCTAGAGCATTCCACCACGCTGTTCCAAATATGAATTGGTCCTCTAGCCCGCCCGAAGGCTTTCGACGAGGTTTAAGGACTGCGATATTACCACAACAACCAGTACCGATATATATATTATATATGTATATAGAAATCCACGGGAACTACTGCAGACAAACTCTTGCAACTGTGCAAGAACGTACGTACGTACGTACTGACGTAAAACATAAATTTATAAGAAAATAAAGAAATTTAATTTCTGTAAACTATATATGTCCGTGGCTCGAATTATGCGAAGAGTCCCGAATTGGATTCCTGGCTGGGGCAGATAGTTGAATGTATGTATATTGATACACACATCACTATTGAGTGATATCTTAATTGTGTGTCGAAATTTTCAAACTGGTATAACTACATATCAAGTTACCGACAGTACGTACCTGGATAACTGAAGAGTTCTCTTCGGAGACGAGGAGACACGTGGTGAATGATGACTTGAGCATGTTTATGAAGAGATCGTTGGAGAGCACGTCCAGCTTCTTCACCTCCTCGCCCTGGACATTCGTCTCACCTGAGATTCCATGACTAAAGAGATGAAAATAGGAGTTTCTTATTTCGTCTATATTTTTTTCCATATTTTACCTCATAACTTTACGACATCTGACGAATAGTTTTTAAGTAATATTTATTTTTTGTTTATGTTTGGTACCTCATACTTTTTTGTGCATTGTGATCGAGGAGATCAAACAGGAAAAGAAACTTCTAAGCACATATTTATTTATTTATTTATCGTTAAGACATGTCAGAGGCTTTTAGGCGCATTGGAGCAACGCGATGGAGTATGCTCTAGGCCTCCTCAGTATGAGGAGAGACCCGTGCTCCAGTAATGGGCCATTATAGGGTTGAAGCCAGGTATACTTTATTAATATTAACTTTCACATGACGTTCAGACATTTCTATTTTCTATAGATAGTAATGATTAGGTAGGTTTACCTTACTTATATCTAATCTTTATTGTTAGAGATAAATATTGTCAAATATCCATTTCATAAAAATTTGTCGGATTCATAAAAACATAATTTACGATCGTCGCATTGATATGAGAATTGACAGTGATTTTTATTTCCTTAGCGACATAACTTTTGGTGTAATAATTTCGACTTACATTTCCTGCAATATTTTGACTTCATCAAGTTCCTAAGATTAAATAAATATTTTGAATTAGAATTTATGAACACATTAATGGTCCACTATTGAGCACGGGTTTCTCCTCATGAATGACAAGACCTAAAGCATATTCCACCACGCTGCTCCAGTGGTTTGGTGGAGGTGTTAGTGGCAAACCGAAGGGTCGGAAGTTTTTATGTCCCTCAAACGCCTTCGGCTTAACGACTGCTATCGAACGATAACATCCGGAACCCACTGCTATACGTGCCCTCCGAAGCATGGAAGCGCTCATAAAACTTTTGACACCGGCGGTCAAATTCAAAAATTCAAATTCAACAATATTTATTTCAACATATATCCAGCTCACAAAATATTACAAGAAATGCATGTCGAAATTATTATAATTTGATTAAGATGCAATACGATACCTTTAAAATTGGTTACTGATTTAAAAATCTGTAACCAATCCCACGGTAATAAAGTGTCGGTAGACAATACGGTCACCCACCCTCCTACTGACCGCACCCTCTGTTACTTAACTTCGCCGATCACATAGGCCGCCGGGCTATGTGCACTCCATCAATACCTTATCACGTAGTAATTAGACTTCAAATGACTGATATTCGTATGTGTTTACTAATATTTAACTACCTGCTGTTGACCTGAGACGGTTGCAGCTGCGTTTCAAAGTTCATCTTTAATGTTAATATAGTTTTGATCGCGTTATCAAGCCAGCCTCGATATTATTAAATTGTAGAACATTCTATAAGCTCTTGTAAGTAACTATTAATTATATGATTTTAAACTTATCTTACGATGTTATCGCGTACGATGTACAATTTATGGGTACTCACGATATGTACTATACATTTATGTATGTAATACTAATATATTGTGCACAAAATACATATCGTGAGTACCTGTCAAATAGTAAAACTATTATTTAATAGTTTCTAATGTATATAAATTACATGTATGTAGTATTTTAGGTCACTTTACATGTTAAATTAAAATGAAAGCTGTACAAATACGATAGAGAAAGAATATAGTTTGAACAAGTAAGAAATAAAATTATTTGGTATAAGTTCGTATAGTAATATTGTCTACAATTATCAGTTCTAGATAAATACTAACAGTTTAGCGATGCCGGCTTTCCTCACAGCTGATTGTATGGCCTTTACCGCAGTCTGGATCGAATTTAGCAACTGGGTGAGGTCTCCTGTAGCCGCTGGTGCCATTCTCTGCTGTGCCAGGACCCATCGCGTCAGGGTCATAGCGTTCACGTCAAACGCAGGGCCTTGTTGAGACATTTTGGCGGGAATTGTTCGGAAACGACGAACGCGCTCAACTGACGCGACAAAACTGGCCACTCAAGGTTGAAACCTCTCGCTCATTTAAAAAATAAAGGTCAGCGACGCGTATCGTTGTTATCAACTAAACTATGTATAGTATACATGTGTGATGATCGTTCGTTTGTAAGTCACAATTTTTAAATTTGGAATAGAACTAAGGGCTTAATACTTTTTTTATGTTATAACCAGGCAAACGAGCAGACAGGTCGGGATAGATAACCACCACCCATAGACTAATACACCATATTAACCACACCAGGCTGGGGTGTCACTAAGGTGTTGCCTGCCAGGGATCCCAGATACGCCCAGATAAGCTCTGCCTCTAAGCGGCTGCCTGTCGCTTCTTACTTATTGAGATTGGTATTCTAGGCCGCCCCAATAGATAGGCACAACAGTTCTTAGAATCTACTTTCATCCCTTGCTATTTAGCCTACTTCTGCACTTTTAGTTACTGCACTAGTTAGTACACAGATAGTACACAGTACACAGAGAATATAATTATTATTTGAGCCACTCCCGTGAAAGGCTGACTACAAAATATTACCCGCAAAACCAAGGTGCAGAGTTATAGTAGATATGTTGTAATACTTGTTTTCAAATACGTATTTGTCGTCGTCATTGTATATTCGGTCTTATTTCAATGTAGTTCACTCTAGATTTCATTGCGAGGTTTGGAGTCTGAATTCGTGCTGTTATATAGTGGAAGTGGGTGTGTTAGTGACGCAATCAGTATGCAGTAACACGACTTGTAGATAGGAAACAATATCTTCGAATACATAAGTAGATAACATTTGGAATAGATTTTTATACGTATACGAATTTAGTTTTACGAGATTTGTTACTTGTCATGGGCGCTAAACAGAATACCTGCAGGCTACAAAATCCAGCCTCACTTTTTGGGGGTGATGCATCCGGATATGCCTGGTTTAATTCCATGTACCCAGGGAACATGTCTTCTCATAATCGAGACCCTTAATGGAGGCGTCAGTAGCTAACCGTATGTCGGAAGTTTTTATGGCTCCCAAAGTCCCCAAATATCACTTAAAAGGAACAAGGGTCTCCGAAGCGCGAAAGTGTTCATAGAAAAACTGCCACTACTAGTGACTAATGCTACACGACTATGCCCGCTGTTGTTAGATAGAGCCGACCTCAAAGAAACCATTATCAGTCTACAAAAGCTCAATTCCTTTAATTTACTATTTATGTACTAAGGTTACTATTTAGGGTAGTTTACTATTTAATTATGTTCTTTACAAACTATCAATAAACTGATAACGCTCATTCACTAAGCGGTACGAATTATAGTTGATGGACAATAGCACAAATTTTAATGTGAAATTACGAAAGTCATGAAAATAATGGTAAATTAATGTTTATGTCACGAAACTCATGACCACCTTACATCGTGTTTTATCTGTATACAAAGCATTATTGACAGTCTAGTGTCAATTTGATAAGCCAAAGCATTGTCTATGTCATGACTGTCAAAGTTACATGAATGGATTGTTGCCTCAGATATTGTTTACTAAACTCCGAATCTTGTACAGATAATTCATTTTAAGGTTTTGTCCAGTTCCACGAATGTTGGATAGCAGACCATAATAAAGTCAAGTTGAGCTTCATAAAATTTAGGGATATTTTCGGTACATGTTAACATGGCACCAAAACTGAAGTTTTCCGAAGGTTTGTAACTTCACATTAGATAGATTTAAATTCTTCTTATATCATGTGCAACGGCAAAATTTGTTACTTCCAGGAGAAAAGGTTTTGTGCTTCCACGGCCCGTTGATCTATGAAGCGAAATGTCTGAAGAGTTCAGTAACAAAAGACAAGCATATTCGATACTTGATTCACTATGCCGGTTGGAATAAAAAGTAAGTAGATCAAGACGAACTCCATTGGAAATTGAAGACTGATTTATGTAATTTACTTCAGAATAGTAAAACGTTCTGGTAGATTTTTGGATAGATAGAGATTATATTTCACAAACATCTTTATTTTCCATGCTTTTTTCATAATTCCCTAGTTAATTATTTGGACACTGTATCTGCCTTTTTTATCTATACCAGCCAGTTTATAAGCACCCAGCTCATCCACCATTTTTGTAATGAATAAAATCTAACCTGTTGTCATATAAAACCTAATTGATCTTTTTGTTTTATTGTATGTCATCATAAATCAAATCGAAATCATTTATTTTGTCCTAGGAACCTATAGCTCACTAAACGAAAGTAATACAATCTTGCCTTCATCTCATTGTAATTCTCCTTGCTTTTGACCTGAGCCCATAACCTTTTAATAATAATAATATTGACTGGTTTATTCTTCTTTAAATACTTCGACAATCACAATTACAGAACACCATATTCCTGCATTCTTATGACAAAGACAATGCGCAGAGAGAGTAACATAGTCAAGGGTGGGATGTTCACTTATGTCACAGACTATATATTACTATTTATAACAATATGGAGATCCTGCCTGACTATAAAGTGACTAATGAATAATTACTAGGCTTTATTTATTTATTTAAACTTTATTGAATGATACACAAATGTGTATGTCCATCAAAAGGTGGACTTAATGCTAAAATCATTTACAGTAATTCTTTGGGCAGTGGGATGTCAATGAAAGCGGTCTATAAAATGTAAAAAATAATACAAAATGTAGGGTACAACAACAATGTGATTTTAACGAATATAATAATATTAAAACAATAAATACACATATAATAGATAAATTAATATAAATTCATACATACAAATATATATTTAAAGGAACACATAACATAATTATTATATTTTATATTTAATTTTAATAGGATAATAAATAAACTATGAATATATGAGATATGAATAAAATATAATATATATTAGTGGTGATGATGTAATGTTTTCAGAAGATGAGCGAATACTTGCTTTTGCCGCTTCATTCACAGTTTCTTTCGTCGTTTCTTCTCCTCTTATTAGGGCACCTTTCCGAAACGGTGGTAGATTCTAAATATTCGACGTCCATAAATGTATTGATAATACCTACTGAAATAAACGATTTTGTTTTGATTTGAATTATTTAATTTAATTTTAACTTCACTGGTTATCAAAGCTCTGGGCGTTCATTAAAAACTCATTAGTGGTTGTATTTTAGCGTCTTACGTCCCGTAGATTGCCAGGTACACCAGTTAGCAGGAGAGGTTTATCGCAGCAGTACGACTGTTACCTCAAGATTTTCAATAATTATAAGTCGTATGTAGGACATTTGAATACGAATATTCGATGAATATTCCACGCAAACTTACCGAATTGAATATACGGCCGAGTTCGTTACATTATTTTAATATAATATATATTAATACCCCTCACATAGTGTGTGGAGACCCGAGCCAAGTAGTGGGACAGTTATGGGTTGCAATGATGATGATGATATTAATAAGCTTAACTTCTTGATGTTAAGTTGTATGTATGCCAAAGTTAATAAAAGAAGAATCGCAAGTTCGCGAATATCATTAATAAACAGACTCATAAATCCCAGGTTTCTCTATGTTGCGGATGTCATGAAGAACACAAATAACACATCACAAATAAGAGCCTTAGCCCGAGAAAAAATATTAATCTGACAATTCCTGCTAAGCGTGGAATCAAACCAGGGACCTCTCGATACGCAGGCAAGGTCACTAGCAACAGACCACAGCGTAAATGAGTAAATAGTTGTTTGTATTTTTCTGAACTTGAATAGACTGCTGTGAGCTGAAATTTCTTTGTATTCTGCTACACTTTTTTTGCCTCAGTTCTTACCGAAGCCTCCCTTGAGATCTTTATATCCTACTTACGAAAACATTCGGACGTAGTCATTACGTTTTGTTTTGGAGGAGAATAGAAGTGTGACGCAAGTGTTTTGTAACTTGGAGGAACTTCTTTTATGTTTATTTATACCTAAAGCCTATAAACGAACAGACGGGTCACGTAATGGTAAGTGATCACCACCGCCCATGGACATTAGCTACACCAGGGTCAACGCCAATGCGTTGCTGGCCATGAAGGAAGTGATGGTTTGATGATTTGGAAATTTTCATAGATGATAATTAATTACAATAAATATTATCAAATCAACATTGCGTGTAGGGTGTGATGCCATTAGAGCGAGAGGGAATGAAAACCAGATGGTTTGCACACATGGTAGACTGCGTCTAGTTTGAATAGTCGAATGTGATTGGTCGACGAACTTAGTAAATATTTTTCTTATCTATTTTTTCATCGGTTGTCCTAATTTAAGCTTTTAATAAATCATTCTACTGTAACCTCCTGATTAATCATTGAATTTGAAATTACAACAGACGTTAAAGCCGTTGTATCCCTCACAGTCAGGTTCACTAACCACTAGACCAACAGGTTAGTCAAATGATGATCACATATTTCACACAAATCGTGCCGTGCCAATTTAACATTACAAATTTATATTTTTATGACGTCTTCGATATTATTATTGTTCCATAACTGAAAAGGAATCATAAGATACAGTAATACGATATTCTTTATTCAATGTATTAGTAACATATACACACGCACACAAGAAATAAATATATAAACTCTAATTCAAACGCGGACTTTTTCTAAACGACTGGATAGATTTTGATGAAAATTTTCAAGGGGATTTGGGAATGATTTAGATTCACAATTTGGAATATCTTATGTGGTCCTCTAGGAGATCAGCCAAACTATAATAGATATCGAATTGCTACCCTAGCAAGAGTTAATGGCATTTACCACAGGTATCATTATTTTAATATTTATTTTATTTTATTTTACATTAAATAAATTAGGGCTTGACTACGATCTACGACTACGACTACGGTACGCGGCGATGGTAGATTCTAAATATTTGACGTTCATAAGGGTATTGATAATACCTATATGAAATAAACGATTTTGATCTGATTTGAAAACGCACTAACTTAGTAAAAGCCTATTCACTCTTGACTTGAAAACATTTACATCGTAATCGAACGGCAACACTGACGCGGACAACTTATTCCAGTCCTTCGCGGCGCACGATGAAAGAAGACGCAAATCGCGTTGTTCGCAATTTAATTTTTTGCAGAACAACGTTTGCCAGGTCAGGTAGTATAAAATATATTTTATTTATTCCTCATGGCTCTGAAAGTTGTATGAAAAGGGATACGTGGATTTTAATGTGACCTTTAATCAAAAGTTGTGAAAATACAACAAATAAAATAGTTTTATTTAAAATACTCTTCGTTACAAAATTCACTTTTAATATGAGCTTGACACGATAACACATTCATATAATTAAACTACAAAGAACATATTGAATCATCTCCGTAAGTTCCTATTTCAAATTCAAACATCCATCATTTTCTTTCCAGTTATTCTGAAATGCGCTTGCATACACCTATCCAAACCTGTGCAGACCTCTTTTTGGCAAAAGGTATCATTAGGAACTTTTGAGCATTAAACCCTGAAAAGCAGTAGGTCATAGAAAAAGTAACTTCTAGTCTATGCCTATTTTCTTTTCTAGATGTCATACTTGTCATGTTTGCCGTCACTCCTTATACTTTCCAGCCCTTTTTCAACCGTTTCGTTCTCCTCTGGCAGTATGTCCGGGTATTGTCTGATTGTCTGACCATTATTCTAGCCACACTGTGCTGCAAATGCTTACAAGCCTTCCCGGGATCCAGAACTTCGTCCTGCACAAACATGATCGAAGAAAAAGGTTCTAGAGATGTAGGTTAATGTTGTTTTGGTATTTATTATGCCTGTAGGTTTGTGTTTTCAAATTTCTCATAAGCAAATTTCTAAAAGTGTTGATGTTCAGATAGAGAGCAGCTAAGGACGCCATTTTGATATCACACAACTCCTCAAAATGTTGCTAAGGAAGTCTTTCTTGTATTCTATCACAATCTTCTCTTCCGCGCGTATTTCTTCTTACTCAGAACAAAATTGATACACCTCCATACCGATTGAATGAGATTTGGTGCTGGGTAAAATTCACTGAACATTCACAGATCCTCTGTTATATCATATAAATCAGATAAAGAAACAAATGCTAATAAAATCTTATTTGGATTCAGATACCAATAGTAGCTTTCACAAAGACTGAAGGTGATAAAATTAATATAGATTATAAAAGCCAAGGTGATGGGACAAGTGACAAAAAACATGTCCGTGTAGTTGAAACTTCTGTGAAAGTGGAAGAAGATAAACAAAAAGTAAGCTCATGGATTAACTTATACATTACACAGTAAAAACCCAAAAGTATTTTCGCAAAGTCTTTCGAACACAAAGAACACTTGATGTTATCTAAGAGTAACTTATTTCGTTAGTTATTCCGCACGCCACACGCAAGCTTGCGCTTTCGTGACCTATCCATATTTTGTAGATAGTACGAGCACATCAATATTTGTAACAATATGTATAACATAAATTAAAGTATTAGTTCATGGGTACGTGTTTCATCGTAAACTTATTCCAATTTCAGAACATTTTACTGGAACCAGATAATAAAATAGATGCCATGATTGGTGACATTGCAGCGATACATACAAAAAAGAATATGGGCGTGTGTGGTAAGTTTTTTCATGCTGGTAGGGCATTCTCTGCCTACTTGGTTAGCTTCTACGCTCCTTCTAGAGTCGACCGTGTAATGCGTGAAATATCTGTTTCGGTTGCACTCCCGCAGACCTCCTTTTTCTTCCCGCCTTTCAGTCCTCCTTCCCATCCCTATTCTGTCACCCGTCCTGATGCCGTTGGTGTGTCCGAGGTCCATCGCTGTCGTTATCTCGTTATCGAGACCTCGGTTGGCTCAGCAGTTTACGTTCTAATTGTCAGCGTTTGCAGATGTTTCAAAATGCGGGTCTATCTATAGCAGTATGTAGAAAGCACGTTGTATAATAATTGATGATATCTCTTTATTTCAGATTCGAGAATTGCTAATAATTCAACAAAATGACGAGGAGTTTATAAAGGCCCTTATATTATAATTTATTTTGCATGATGAGTATACATGAGTAAATGAGCATAAATGATTATTTGTTGAGTTTATAAAGTCCACACACACACACACACATTTTAGTCCACAACGCGTTGGCACCTCTGGGGACATTGGTTGATAATAACTACGGGAGGTGACAACGTACCAGGCGGCCGGTCAGCGAACGCCTTCTAATGCATTTTTTTTTAAAAGGATCTTTGCAGAAGCAATCTTTGTAGATTGTAATAAATAGGCATTAGATAAGTAAATTTGCTCAGTGTTTTAATGTTTGACAAACATAAAGATAGCGACTGTTCAACTTGTTTATCCTAAATAAATATCTGCGGAAAAATGTTACGTCATCGTGTAGACAAATATGATAAAGTCGGCAACGAATATCATTCTTAGATCTGACATCATGAAAGTAATTTGGGTACTTTCTATTTCTTTGTGCATACCAGGGTTACTCGGTGAGTTAAGTATCACAATTTGGAACTTTAATTTGAATAGTGAATAGGCATTTACTAAGATAGTGCGCCCAACATCTTAGGACTTCATCGCCACTTACCATCAGGTGGGATTGTTGTCAAGCACTAACTTATTTTAAGTAAAAAAAAAAATTACATCACGTCGGAAGCCTTCTGGTGGAATAAATACATCCGATATTAGGGTTGGCCACAAACTACCAATTGGAGTAGCGTATTGGAGTATGCTCTAGGCCCCCTCAACACGAAAGAGAGCCCCGTGTGCATTAATGGCAACGCCAAATACACGGTAACTTTAAAGTTAAAACCAAAAAAATATGTAACACTTAAGTAACACTTAAGTTAAAAGCTATGATACCTAATGTTTCGTATTGTAGGTATAGTCTAAAGCTTGCAGTCTAGTTAACAGTAACTAACGGTTACATTAACTAACTAACTGTTTTCAATATTCAGTCTATCCACGCTTACAGACTTATACCCAGCACTAGGATAATTTGCGTTAAAATAAGCAAAACTTATAACACGCAAATAATACCCATGACCCGGGTAAATATTTTTCTGTCATATAAATATTTGCCTCAGCCGGGAATCGAACCCAGGCCTCTTTGCTTCGTAGGCACTATCAACTAGGTGTCTAGTTATGCAAAGATTATGGATGGATTGATTATTGAAAACAGTCGTAAAATTATGAAGTAAGATTATACTCACATCAAAATTACTAAAGTCTGATGGGCTCGATGGACCTGGTGGTCCTGGAGGTCCTATGGAGCCTGGTCTGCCGTCGATACCAGGTTCCCCTTTAGGGCCTAGTTGTCCTTCTGGCCCGCGAGGCCCGACGTCCCCTCTATCGCCTTTCTCACCTCTTGGTCCCGCTGGGCCTCGCTCTCCTTGGGATCCTGGTTGACCCTGGGACGATATTTTTAAGCATTTTTCTCATATGAATAGGTTTATAACATAGAATTAATATTCACACATTCACGGTCTAGAAATCGCTGATATGTCAGATAACTTTTCTGTGTCAAATAACCTAGCTTTTTTTTAGGGTTCCAGAGAAATATCAGATCCCTTATTGTACTGCTAAGTCTGTTGGTCCATCTGCACTTTGGCACAGATACCCTAGCTATGAATCTGTAATTTGGCGTGAATGTGTATATTCATCATTGTAAAAAAGGGTTGGGATGAATTCTTGAAAAGTTTTTTTTTCGTATCTCCCAAATGAAATGAAATCGCACGCACTTTGCCGTTTTTTTATATAGGCATATATAAAAACTATTTTTTACCCAAAACTGTAACTGTTAGTATCTTTTCTTTATAAGTAGTGATTTGTTCTTAAATATTTGTACGGGTAAGTCAAGGACTTGGGCACTTTGTTATAAAACCCCATGCCCCATAAAAGAACAGCCTACCTTCTGCAGACGGTATAAATAATAGAATCGTAAATATTTCTGGATTGCCGACTGTCAACATTACGAGTAGCTTTTTAGCTTAAGAGCAATTCAAGAGAATACGTACAGCAATTCCTGGAGCACCAGTTCTTCCATCAGCTCCCACTAATCCTGGTGGACCTGGAGGACCTTGCAGCTCGGGAGAAGTTTCCAGAAGAGCCAGTAGAGTACTGCTGTTGCATCCACATTGACCCATCGGCGCATAATTTTCGCCGAAGATTTGCTGAAATTTTATTACAAAACTTCAAGTGCTTTAAATATATCAATATACAAAAAAAACGTCTAACTGCCGAACTGAGAAAAAATTATACAAATTATTATTTATTGATTCAAATAATCAATTTGAATCGCTAAGTAGTACAGAAACATACAAAGTAGTACTTTGGTATTAATTATTGATTTTGACGTTAACAATTTAGCAATATTTACGTAAAGAGGGCGATACTTACTAAGTTTGCTTATTTTCGTGGGCATTCTTACATACAAAAATGAATTCAAAATTTATATTTTAATTGAGTTACCTTAACTACATTCCTCTATGTGATCCAGGATGAAGCGTGGGAAAATAATATTTATTATTATGTGAAATTTG
>DWKC01000142.1:0-15543 GCA_018249195.1 Racta chiria
TACAGGATGCAACACCACTCTCCTCGAGCTGACGAAGACAGAATAATTTAATGAAACCAACAGAAAGCAAGTTTCATGTGGTAATCCTTATGTAGATCCTGTGGAGTTCCTCACAGCTGCCGCGTCTAGTTACCATGGACTATGAGTACAGAACAAGGTACGTTCTGTACGTTCTGTACGCATTCAGGTAATACGTTCGTCACTGAGCGCATTCCCATTTAGGAAACAGTTACAGTTTTTTTTCCAGATAGTGGCTCGTGTACTGCGCCCCGCAGCCGCCCGCCGCCAGCCGCCAGCCGCCAGCCGCCAGCCGTAGGAAATTGTGTGCCCTGAATAGTGCGTCAAAAGCTCAGACAGTAAAGTTACCGCCGGCGCGGCTCAAGGGAAGTGCATCTCACTCAACCGAACGCTCGTCCAAGTGTTTCGCACAGGCGCGGTGGCGGCGCTACAGTGGGTCGCATTCTTAACAATAGATACATTACTTTGGTAGAATGCTATTCCATTTGAGTCACTCCGCCGAGCATTCGTCATACCAAATTAATTTACAGCTATAGTCAAATCAGCTATTAATGATGTAGGTGTCGGTAGTATGTTTTCACTTTCGGCATTTTTAACGCAGTATCCGATGTCGATCCGAATGTTGAGCCACGTGCCGCTCGTCAACCCCAACACTATGATCTGGAAACAAGTGGAGCTGATGGAAATGTAGGCTTCTAGCTCCGTAACTCGGTATTTGTGACAGCAGTACGAGTGTGACGTGCACGTACCTGACAAGATGCCAGTTACAAGGCGACGTTTAATCAAGCTTCAGGTCCGCTGCTCGCATCACTCAGCCTCATGTCCTCGCTCTATTCTCGAATGAAAGGGGCCCAGTAATACAGCTCCATCTCCAAGCTTACGATTATTACATGAAGGGTAAATATGAAGGGTACTCATGGTTGCGGATGTCTACTACGGCCGCCTCGGCCTAGTCGACGTTGTTCCGGGGCCTGTGTAAATAAATGTACAGGTAATTAAACTGGCGGGTGACCCTCAGAGCAATAAATATATCACGACGTCAGGTGTTTAGACATTGACCGTCGCTTTCATTGTACTCTACAGTATAGACGGCTTTGCGTATCTAATTTAAACCCAGCGAGCGTTAACCTTTTCGACTTACATTGCCGGCCCCGGTCGGAAGGTCGTCGGAGCTTCCCAACTCATTCCGAATTGGATAGTGATCTCTGGGACGGTCGCGATGTAGGCGAGCGCTCGGGGCGAGCGATGAGCCGCCGTTTTGTCGGCGGCCCTTTCGCTGGAAATTGCCTCAAATCGGAAATCGCCACAATTTAACTACGTTTTTTTGTCCTACGTTAAAGCGATTTAACTCCATACAGTAGGTAATTTTAATAATAGACTTATAGCTACGCAGCGCCCCTAAATTGAATCGAAGGTTCCGTCTAATTTCTGCCTATGCCATTTAATGCTGTATTTCTGAAGTTCTTCCGTACGTATTCATCAAAAACAGCTGTCTCAGCTAAAGCAAAAGCATGTAATTATTTATTTACTGATTAATATATGAATTATTTTAATAGTCAACTAAGTAAGTAATGAAAAACAACACTACACAACTCCACAACAACGCAGCAAAAATCACTGCCTAACATTAGAGTTGAAAGGAGCCCTGCGGGTGCCCGGAGCCCGGCGGCGCCGCCTCGAGGACGAAGGGAGACGAGGAGGGAATAACTTTGATGTTGCAGTGGAACAATTTAATCTGCAGTTACGTCATGAGCAGAACCAACGGCTATGAAAACATCTACACACGGAGTCTACAGAGATTGTTCTCTCTGTTCAGACCCGCGAGCTCGACGAAGGGGAGACCAGGGACTTGCATAGTTCTACTGGCACAACACCACATTATATTATATCATCTATACTAAATATGTTCATTATGAGAGTGTCGCTGGCAAAAACAATAACTCTTTTTTGTATATTGTTGCCTCAAAACATTAGGACATTTGCTTTTCAATAACCTAAAACTGCAGATCTCCGAAGGACACATTTTATAAAAAAACCCCTCAAAGCCCAGTGAGATCCGTGAAAATTATTTTATTCGTCTCCGGTCCAGTTTCCATGACAACGTTGTAATTGCAGTTGCTAATTAGCCGCAGATAGCATCTCGCCATCTCGCCGCTCGCTCGGTTCACGTGTATCGTGTTAAGTGAGTCGGTACAAGATGCGGGAACATCTGATATTTGTAATTGAGTCGGCGCAATTACGGGTGAAATGTGAGAATTGCTAATAAGTGTACGTTACATTCACCGCGCTACGTCATCAGCCCCCCCCCCCTCCTCCCCGCCGCTCCTCCGAGCAAGCCGCGTTCACTCGGGGAGTCGCACCGCTCCACTATCACTCACCTGTAGCAAGCCAGTAACGATATTTCCATTTGTGTGACCGATCCCTGTTCTCGTTGTTGTCATCGTTGTAACTAAGACGATCAAAGGGCCAGTCAGATCAGTGGAGCTGTCGTGTCGTAGCGAAATAATATTGATTAAAATAAATGTTAATGTTCAACATAAACTCAAAAGGTATCACTTATATACATACAACATAGATACATCACGAGGTGGCGCCACAAAGACTTTACCATACACCACCTGAAGTTATCAATTTGAAGAGGAATACTATGGCCCCAAACAAACTGTTAGCGATATTAAAATGTTCTCATACGAAAAATGATGTAATGTGATGTGTATGATACTGGCAATCTGTAGTTATATTATGGTATTTTATAGAATACTCATTTATATTAATTCTATACAATCCCTGAAACGTTTAGGCAGTGTGAAAAAAAAATATTTCCGGTGGAGGGGCGAGGAGTGTCAGTCGAGAGTGATGTAACTCCACGAGGTTGTTTAGTAGAGTGGATAAAATATAGCAACCTACTGAACCAACTTTCCGAAATGTTTATTTGTGTTTTCTGAGATCGTGAATTTGTCAGATTTTAATTTGTATTGTAACTGGTGACTCACTGTATCAAGAGAAGTCTCCGCGTTTAAACGAGTCACGCGCACCGGTGTTGGGACTCTTTTATTATTAGTCGATGAGAGTCTGGGCCGCGGCGGGTAGCGCTTCGATTTGCGAGAATGCTTTGAATGCATTTTCCATTTATGAGAAAATTTTATATGAATGTTTTTTCTCCTGTAAACATGGTATAACGACGATTGTAGATTAAAACGATAAGTACAAACTAATCGTAAACGAGACATTCCGTCGTAGACCTCCACAAGATCCTCTACACGACCCACCCCGCCCAAGCCCACACAGCGCTGCGTTCCCGCGCACCTGTACCGCTCCACGAGTTAAATATTACCAAAAATAAAGTCTTGTGCCTGTAAACGAGCGCTTTAACTGAACAACCTCGGAGGTTCCCAGAAATCTGATGATGCTCGTACGCGGCCACGAAACATTTTGGCACGTCGTATTTGCTATTCTAGTCATAAAACTGGAAGCGATTCACACATTACGAGGTTCATTCTGCCGACTGCTGTGGCGCGGCCACCGAACGTACGTCCACTGCGACACGTGAATCCGTAACAAAATGGAGTCCAAAAAGAATTTGGATAACATCATTTAGGATTTGCGCCAGTCATCATCAATACGTATTATAAATCTGTAACTAGTCGTTGCCGGTACAGAAACAACTACAGAGGGTTTTGAATAAGGAATAGGATCTAAAACATATATTTTTTGAATATTTACGCATTACGGCACCGGGCGAGGGTAGTCACTCGAACCAAAATAAAATCGCGCTCGAACACTATAAGATACCGCGGGCCGGGCACTTGACAGTGGCTTTCAGTAGTGTAGTGGTCACTGGTATGATGCAGTGTTCAGGGTGTGACGAGGTCACTGGTATGATGCAGTGTTCAGGTATTGTGAACATACTCATATAAGGAACACACAAATGATCGCACGAGATTTGATTTACTCCTTTTTATTTGGTGAAAATATTACATTATATATTACTTCATAATGTGTGCGTGTCATATTGCTGCAATCGAAAGTTACTATGTATGTTGGGTGCAATGACATTCATTTATGCTTCTACAGTAGGATCCTTCGAAACAGCTGAGAATAAGAGGCCGCAAGTCGCGGTTAGACCGGAGGTAATCTCACTGGTTATTTCAGACATCATCACTTTAGTTATTCTAGGAGAGCATCAACTCTACGATATAACATCGTCGTCGCATCTTTTCTCGGTTGTAAAGTACATATTATTATTAGTGTCGCAGGGAGGTGTCCGACCCGCGCATGCTTCCCACGGTGTGGACATGTCCGCGCCCCGTCATGCGTCATGTCGCCAGCTCCAGTTACATCAGTTACATCACACTCGTCTGAACCACGTAGGAGAACGATCCAGTGCGTAACATTACTTGTCTTTGAACTGAAGACAAAGTGGTATTATTTTCATAGGCTAAAAAGTAATTTAATAAAAAGTAATTTAGAAAGTAATGCGAGCCAAACCCCACACGAACGGTTTCCTATCCCCGTAATATATTAACGTGCAATATGTGGTGTGGACTCCCTTTCATTATAAATGTTCCCCAGTTACCTACATTCCCTTTCCATGATGAATCCAAACTCAAACTAAAATTATTTGTTTGTAAGTATAAGTATTACATGTATGAAGCGTTCACACCCGGCGGCTTGTGTCGATGCCGAGTGATGAATGAAGTTAAGCAACAGCGCGCGCACTCGGTAGGAGGATGGGTGACCTAGTGGCTAAAAATCATGAACGCTTTCGTGCTTCGGAGGGCACGAACAATGGTCAGTCTCGGTTGTCGTCATTAGATAGCAATCGTTAAGCAATACGAGAGGCCTTCGGGCGTAAATAGAAATCCAAAAAGGGTTGCCCACTAATCAGTTTACTAATACGCCCTGGAGCAGTGCGCCACCACACTCCAGTATACTCCGAGCCTCTTCAGCATTAATGGGCCATTAATGCGGCCAAGTGTAAATTAAATCCTATCAACCAACCACAAGGTAATGACTAAAGTCTCGGTAGACAATACTTATCTAACGTCATCGGCTTTGCTAAAATAATACGTAGGAAAAAACTTCTGGTACTCTTTTAACACAAAAGAGAGATATAATAAGAGAATAACAGAGTGACTTGAAAATGATAAAACTACGAACGTGAGACAGCTGTCTCGTGCGCTGAGATCACGCCAAACGACAACTACTGACACTGATTCCTACTAGAGAGTATAGTGATAGCCTGAAGGGAGTTCATTCAATCACAAGCCTTTTTGTCATTTAAATATTTAATATAAAAACTCAATAATATCATAATAATCGTTTTTACACAATATTTGTTTAATGTTTTTTTTAAACCTCTGGAAAGCCCATTGCAGCTTAGTATGAATGGTAATCACAAGAATACAGTTTAGGTACTCTAACTGTCTGATCGTTGTAACACTAAGATAAGAACTGAGAAGTATAAGTGCGCTGTAGTTCGTGCTGTGATCACCAAGTTTCCTGATTATGTTGTTATGCTCTACATAGTCAAGTGCCACCAAATATACTCAAGGCATTCTGCGAGATTCTAAACAATTCCCGTTGATAACCGTTCATATGTACTTTTCGTATATATATTTTTATATGGGATATTTAAAAGACAGGGAGCAGGGCCATGAGTCATCTCAGACACTCGTCTAGTGAGTGGCATAAACAAACAGTTTAAACAATCAATATTTCGGTATGGGTTTAATTAATTTCACATTTATTTGACTGGTTTCCACTAAGTGGCAGTGTTACCAATTACTGCTCCATCAAACCTCGGCCTACCTGATTTAAATGTTGTGCTTGCTTGTAAGTAGTGAAACATATCACTTACAAAAAGTATGTGTTTTGAAGGCGTAATAAGCTATCGATGTCAGTTTTTAGAGGTTAGAGAGAACTGTTTTTGGAGGATCCTCGACGACCTCTTATAACTTGCTACCTCTTATGAACGGCGCAAGTGCCAACAGCCAAGCCCAATAAAGTCAGCGGTAGGTTATTTCAACGATGGTATCGGTTGGGGTTTATTTTGTGAAACAAGAATCGTGACGCACGGGACACTGGATCGATGCGCTGCAATTTTATAACAATCTGTCATGTGTCGATATGCAATATCTCTCGCCGCGTCACGTCACGCGTCCCGTCCCGTCACGGCAACCGGACGCCGGCGCCATTCGTCACGCCAAACAAATAATTTACGATGGCGTCGAATAAATTGGCTATTTCATGAAATCTGACGTCTATCCGGGCGGCTCCAGGCTCCCGGCACTATAACAAAATATTATTCATTTGGCGCAGGCGACATTGTTTCGCACAAGGACGCATTAGCCCCGGTATGCCCTGGTAGGACGAAACGATACGAGGATCCGACATGATCCTCATCCTTAAGATTAGCATGAACCAGCGAAGCTAAATATATATATATACATATATATACAGAATAAATTACAGAGGTACCTATTTTAAAACAAAAATGCAGTATAGAGTAGTCTAGAAGGACCCACTCTGTGTAACCTTAGCGCTTGACACTCTTACCAATTTTAAAAGTACCCACGTGGCGGTCCTCCAGTTCATATTACTGTTGATCGCAGACTGCAGAGCGCAGCCAGGCCGCAGCTCATTACCGACCTGCCGAATCACGATTCAAATGAACTCGTGACGGTCCGGGCCCACCGCCCGCACCGCCACTGCCACCCGCCACACGACAAACTTTAAAATGTATTAAGGTTAAATAGGCTATATTTCTTATGCCCTAAAGAAGCAAACGTCTAACCTAATGATAAATGATCACCGCCGCCAATGATGTACGTTAGCAACATCAATAATGTAGATAACAAACGCGTTGCCACCAGGAACAGAGTGATAGACCTCCTAGTTTGTATGTTATGAGCCGGCAGACGGGCCCCCTGCACCCAGTGCCGCCGGCTTACATTAGCAACACCAGTGATAGATGCGCACGAGCGGGGAAGACGAAGAAAGAAGTCAACCTAGTTACCTATCGTTGAAGCGACCGGAATCAAAAACGACACTAATTGACCCTTGATACTCAGGATGGGTGATAGTAGAGGAATGGGTAGTAGGTTGACTCCTTAGTCATCAGTCATTTCGTCCTTACGGGGAGAAGAAGATGATAACTGGCTCTCGAGTAAGAGCGTTTTCACAAGAAGATAATAATAATTACGCGAAGCCCTACCACCGAGCAGCTGACTTCTGTCGCCTCTTATGACAGCCTGGTCTGCCAGCACGGGAACGGAGTGGGTATTCTAGGCCGCCGCAAGTCGGAGCTTGATACATCTTCGAGCGCGGTATGGACATCGCTAAACAAGGTTGGCAGAACGTTTTGTATACTTGAGTCAAACACGTTGAGTTGCGGCTCTGGAAGAACGTGGTCTTTCATGTACAAACATATATTGTTTTAATTGATTAAGGTGTTTTTCAGTAAGAAAGTTTTTTCTCTAACGAAATACGATGTAAAGACTCCAGAGGTCGAATTCGAAGGTTTTTTCCGCTCGGTGAATGAGTCGTGGACTGCAGTACGACCAATGTTCGGGCGAGCTCCGGCTATTAATTTAATAAACAATCATTTTAATTGTGACGCGCCGCGCCGCGCCGCTCTAGCACTGTGCAGGGAGCCGCCTCCATTATGCAACATCCATGCACAATATCCTCTTGTCAATTTGCTCCGTTTGCATTAAATAACTTTTATGAATTCACTCTGTTACCAATTTGCATTGTTCCAATTTGTGCCGTTCGACAGTACCGACCTGAGTGGGCTCAATTATATTTAATCCAGCTGTTGCAATTATACTAATATTTCATTGTTTAATACGTGGTAACACCGAAGAAGCAATATAACAAAATTATGATATATAAATTACTAATGCGGCATACGACACGGAGTGCTAGTAGGTTTAGTGCCGACACGCACTAAAAGTCGTAAACCAGACACTACGGAAACGGACTGTAAGAGTCTTCTAAGAAAACCAGTTCAATACATGTTGCATAAGACGTGAAATTGTGGTGGTCCTTGCGAGTGAGCTCCCGGGAACCGACAGCGGCTGGACCGCAGTGGAACATCCAACATACACCACCTCGTACACAGAGTGGACCCGCGACCAAAAGGTGCAGCCGGCTCGTGTCGTCAGTATATCTACATAATAACAACAAGCATCAAGCTCACCATCTGTACCATGTTGTGGTCAATAATGGTGAAATAAAGAAATAATAGATATGTGTTGATACGATCGAATCCAATGATTTCCATCCTTGGATATTGGAGGAACTGGTTTCTGGTTTAAGATTTTTATTTCTCTAGGAAAAATATTCACTTGCGAGAAATATACAATACACTACGTAACTTAACATTAAGGAACCTGTTAATAATATAAAATAAAAACAACAAACTTTCAATATATATTAACAGATTATGGACACTCGACCCACTCATTGGAGCATTTACCCTCCGAGGACTGCCTCTGTGCCTACTAGCAATAATGCACGTGCCTGCGCTTGATACCATTGTTTAGATTGTCGCTGTGAGTGCCATGAAACATGTGACCTCTCCCAGCCAGCCCGCCAGCCCTCCAGCCAGCCCTCCGGGCCGCCGGTACTTTTGTCATATCCTCTGTGAAATAGGTCACACGTGTTAAAAGTATCACTTATTGAGAGATTAGGAACGGCTCGTTGGTAACCCTGCTTGTGAGGTGGAGAGGATAAGTGCGCGCCAGTATCAGACGTCAGCACATACCTACTATATAATGTACGAGTTCCCTTACCTAATACTCCCTTTACCCATAAAGTCAATAGTGGGATTTAATTTTACCATACATTCAGTACAACTGATCTTGCGAGTAGTTCAAATGTTATTGAAAAGATTTGTAATATGTGATTCAATTATTGTAATAAAAATATTATGTTAAAGATATGGTATACATAAAGATATGTAGGTATGGTTACTACTCAATATTTAAAGAGTCCATTAAATGTAAGTTACATCTAATTGTCTCTGCGGTGTACGAGCACGTCAATGACATTATGCGAGAGCACAATCTGATGCACGGACCGTCCGCATCCTCGTCAATCTCCGTCGAGCCGTCTCCGTCGCTCGCACGAGCCGCACCGCGCGGCCATAAACTAAAACAAAGCCTTTGTACGCTTCATAAAACTACAAAGGACCAGTACCTAGACAGCGCAGCACAATGGCGGACGTTGCTGAGAGGAGTCGAGGAGTCGAGGACGACGGGCCCTTTAGTGCTCCGCCGCGGATAATAGCGGCAACTGGGTCACGGGGCCGTGGACGACAGACGTCAGACGACAGACGGCGCCGAATAGCGAGTTTAAACTATTTATGGCGCAGGGAGGCTTTGTGTCGAGTCGAGCGCGCACGGAGCGGCTAGGGCAGTCACTCTACGCGAGAAGACTGGGCCATTGTTGTGAAGCACGACTTCTTTCTGAACTGACCGTATTCCGATTACATACGACTTACATTGCGCGATTGCTTGCTACTTCAAGACATTCTTGTTTGCTTGTAATCCTTCTGCAAAAAAATGGAACGTGGAAACCTAGAACTTAACGTGGAAACCTATAATAAAACCTAGAACCTTAAAGTACGCTTCTTACACGCACACAATTCTAAAAAATATTAGCAGTCTGCTGAAATATCATTACTCAGGGGAGGTACAGACCTGCGCTGTCACATCATGTGGTGAGAGATTAATAGCAACCGAATCCTCATTGGGGTCAATAAGGCAAACACTTAAATGATCTTCAAATCGAAAACAGTCACTTTAAAGTTATTAGTTCTTAGAGACGAGGTTACCAAGCGACGTTATTATGTTAGTCGGCCGAAACAACGCCCGAGCCGTTAATGGATTGCAACATTACTGTACAAGAACCATGCATCATCCGTAGGGAGCGATAAATTAGAGCTTGGAAGTCCTTTGTTAAGAGAATCTAGGAAATAAATAAACATTCACCGCCGGGATCCCGCGGCGCCGATTCACAAAAGAATTCCTTTCATTTGAATGAGGTTTTTGTGAGCTGGCCAGTGGCTCCGAGGATTCGCCCCAGGAGCGAGCGGAGGGACCGGGAGACAGCTATCGAATAACGAGGTTCGATGAATGGTTTGTTGATTGTACGCGTCAGCTGGAGTCGTCGACAGAACGTGACGCTTCCAGTGACGGGCACTACTCCGAACCGTAGCTCGGACGTTGACATCGTATTGTAATGTCTACCTGTATATATATATATATATATACCGGTATTAAACGGTAGATGAGCTGCTGCTGTAGGCCGCATGAAATAACTTCGTAAAACAACAATAATTATCTGATGATTACTTAAAATTATAAGAAAGACTCTTTTGTAGGACAAGGTAAATTAAGTTAGCGCTTACACATTGAATACGGCGGGCCTTTACAATCCGCCACCCGCTAGTTGCGGAACAAGTAATCGTGGAATTACCTCGGATTGAAATCGTGGAGCTTAAAGGCTTATCGTGTCATGTCGCAGCCAGCTTACCCGCAGCCGCGACCCTCCCGAGCGCCCGCCCCGCACTCCGACCAGCTACCAGTTCTTCTAAAATCAACAGTGTATATGTAGCCAGTATTAATGACGCTGGTGAAACTTTCGGTATTAGTACTGCGGTCCAACGTGCTCAATTTCGTATACCACTAATCTACAATTCTTTACAGTTCTATCATTAAAAACAAAAACCGACTTTAAATGACATTGCAAAATTCATATGAGTTATTTTTTTTTTATTACGCCATACATAAGTAAATGCATCCGATGTATTTGTAAGCATTTTTGGTTACCGCGCGAGGGATTTCAATTCAGTGCACATCTAACTGTCGCCCGCGTCGCGTGTTCTCAAAGCTAGCCAAATATTTGTATGGTTCTGTAGCAATAAACTATTTTTAGCACGTTATCAGCCTTTCATTAGCAAATCTTACACAACTTGTAACGACACAAATGTTGCCCATAATTGTTCTATTATTTTTTTATTTGATAACAGCTGACACTACAAACAATATTTTAGTCACTAATTTTAAATTTTCAAACTCGGCACACTTTACTCGAGTCTACAACTGTTACATCCACTGCACTCCTTTGATTATTAATGATAATTATTAGTATTAAGCTCGCCCTTTGCCATTTTCGAACGTTATTCATAGCTTAAAGTGGGACACTTCTTCAACTTTTCCTCATCTAAGACTGCCCTCATTACCTCCATACTCCGTGATAGTCGGTATGGTCTGGTTATGGCTTGTGAAAAAAACCATCAAGCGGGACTATTTGTTGTCCTGTGTTCTTGAGTTGATGAAATTTGTTTCTTTTACTGTTCAATTTCATTCAATATTTATTTATTTCCATAAAACATTTCGTATTACTATTTAGATATCTAAAACAAATCCTACGTATCAGTAAAAATAATACCTCAGAGATAAACATAACGATTTGCTAAACTGAATAATACATTAAAATGATACCTACTTAGTGATTACTTTGTACTTACTTTAAATTAATTTGTACGATTAGGTATTCTTTTAAATTGATTAAAAAAGTGACTGTGAATGTGCCCGTGTGTGGTACTGCGGAATATATAACCTACCCACAGACTACGATATTAAAATATGTACCTACCTATTAGATAACGGCGAAATGGCAAGATTCCTGAGGTACTCGGGGGCAGAACAAAAGGCTCGACACAATCGAGATGCAGCTTCGAGATTCTCGATCTAAATTGCTGGTGACGATAACATCACGCTCGCGGGGCTGCCACCATCCACCGTCCACCGTCCTTCTTTCTCCCCGGTCTTTAGTCGTGCTCCTCTACATTCTTCTTCTAACACACGTCCTAAAGCAATATAATGTGTATGTGGTGTATGTAGTGCGGCCGTGTTCCGTTAGTGTCAGTACTCAGACAGCGCCGCTGGCTGCAGCGCGGCGGAGTACTGCCGGACTCCTAAACATTCACTGAATAAGTCTTTATCAAATTCACACTACATCAACATTATCGGTGGTCAGTTGTGACATTCAATTAACTGTAGAACGACCCTCGTCTAGAACACATATCGTTTGTTATGTCGATGGAGTATCAGTGTAGCCATACATAACATAAAAACTTGAGTAGTCGACAAAATATGGATAATATTTATTTAAATGCTTTTTCAAACTTTAATTTATAGTACCACAGTGACAAGCAGATCGTTTACATTACCTACCCTATATATTTAGTAAAACGCAATACAAATTAGAAATTAAATGTTTATTAAATCGATGGCAATAATGGTAACTGTCAGTGACAATGACAAGTGGTTGCCTGGACTACATTATTTTATTATTGGAGGTAAGGACAGCGGTGTTTGGGGGAAAAGTTGTAAAGTAAGCAATTAATCAAACAAAGTTCAAAAATCGTCCAAAATGGCGCTGGTGTAGCTGCAGGTTATGTTAACTATCATAAACTTATTTTGTGCGTCAACTGTTATCAAATAAAAATGTTTAATGCAACAATTATGGGCAAGATTTGTGTCGTATAAAGTTGTCTGAGTGGGTGTAGGTACATTTAGATATAAGATGACTGTAATGACTTCATAGAAATGTACCTTTCAGCTATTGTAGCGCCACAGATTGTGCTCCTTAACTCTTTAGGTACTCAGTGACTTATTGAGTTTACATGTGAACGTCAAATTAATCAATAATATTGAAGTATGGGTGGTAAACTTAGCGGTTACCGATAGCTGTATAACCGTTATTTCATTTATTTAAATGCGAATTTCTTCAGGACTCATTTAGTGAATCTTTCCGAGAGCGGCAGTGAGAGATTTTTTGCGAATCTTTAATGAGGAGCGATTTAAATAACCATTAAGCGACTGCGAGCGTGGCAGTTAGTAATTTAATTATTATGAAAATAATATATGACCTTCATTTTAAATTGAGCCACTGAACAGATTTAGACGAAAAGTATTGCGCGACAGGCGTGTCACAAATATACCTAGAGGATACTTTTCAACTAAGGAAACCAATTTGTTCCACAATAAATATATTAAGACAGCACTTCGCTATAATAAGTATCAACTAAGGCGTGATTTTTTAAACATGGTGGTAGACCCCGTGAGCATTAGGTACGTAGGAGACTGCGCGAGGTCTGAGCGGGGCGTGGGGCGAGGAGCGGAGAGCGGGGAGGGGGGGGAGAGAGGATCGGCTCTAGGATCGCACGATAACTTTGTTTCGCGAAACCGTTTTTGTCTTCCGAGTGGCTGACTGTGCTGACTGTCTGTACGTGACGGGGGACGGTGTTCAGCTGATAATCCCGCTTTGACCCCTGTTATGATGCCGGGAAATATCGGAAACAACAAAAGTATTTTTGATATTATTCTGTGGGATGTTTACAACGTTACGGTTGTCAAACAATATTATCTACCCTAATTGGCTCAATGGGAGTCAAATTAAGCGCGATATTAAAAGATGGACTTCGCGATGCGACTGTTGCATCATTCTCAACAAATTTTTAATGCGGTTTTCACTGAAGTATTGGGCTCAGCTTGGATTGATACTCAGAGGTTGCAATTGGTATAATAGAGATGACATATGACAATTTACAAAATTCCGTCAATGGCAGTAACCACTGAGAAGCGAGGGCACATCCGATTGCGAAAACAATGATTGGTTACACTAGCGGGAAGGTTTTCAAAAAAGTTTTCTCAGTGTGATGAGTGTTTACCAAAAAAGCTTAGCAATATCTCTGTACCAAGTTTTATTCAGATCTGTTCAGTGTTTACAAACATGTGTCCATCCTCACATGCACACACACACACACACAGACACATACAAGGTAGAATCTAGAGTCAATAACGACAACTGACCTCAGACACTCTGATATACATTTTCTGGCTTCAGGACGGGTGACAGATTTAGAATGAAAATGAAGATAACTGAAGAACGGGAACAAAAAGACGAGAATTGGATACTCTCACAATATCCCGGACTGTCTAGGGTCTCCCCTACTATATAGTGAACTATTCACTATATGGAAAGTCTTATCTCAGAGCTCTGCTCTGGGCGACGGTCAGTTACCCGCCGCCGAGCAAGTATACTGCTACAGCAGAAATCCAGTCGACGTAAACACATGACTGAGCAGCGTACGATGTTGTCCTAATATTTTTACAACTTTCAAGTGATTTTCATATTTGATTACAAATTATTAAATTTAACGGGATTTTGATATTTTCGCAGTTTAGCGGGGTACAATGCCCCATTTACCACTTTTTATTTTCATTAACGTTAAATTTAACATTTTATTTATTCAGTTTGATTACTATATTTTATTTAATAAATTAATTTAGTTGTGTTCTGTGTTCCTATACAATTTGTAAATTATAAGTGCAGTTATATAAAAATATATCTTACAATATCATAAACTAGCGCCCCACCCCGGCTTCGCACGAATGCATTACTGATACATATAGTACAAAATATCTATATACAACGTTCACAGTACTTAATTGGTACTTTATTGGATAATGATTAATGTTGTACTTAAAACCGCTTCAATGGTTATTGTGGGATATCCATAAGAATAGACATATACCATCGCGGAGTTTTCTGCAGACCTACTCAAGGTGTACAATACTTAGTACATTATTTTGATAAATCTTGTAGGGTTCAGCCAGCGTTTGCAATGTTTGCAATGTAAGCGGAAAAAATGTTATTATTTACGACATCACATTAGAAACCTCAAAAACAACAGTATTCCTCTACTGTTTAACGGATGTTATTATACATATACACCTTCCTCCTCAATCACTCTATCTATTAAAAAAACCACATCAAAATCCGTTGAGTAGTTTTAAAGATTTAAACGTACATATGGATATACGGACAGAGAAATCGACTTTGTTTTATAATATGTATTAATATTTTTTGCACCTTTTCAATGCGTTGTACGTAGCTTTGATAAACCGGTTACCATACAAGAGAACGTCAAGAAATTGTTAATCAAGAGCATAAAATAACAAAGAAATAAGAACTGATTGTATTAGACAGATTACATTATCACGAATGGAACTTTTTCTCTAAGTTTTCTCAATTTTTCTCTAAATTATAACATGTTATCATGTTACGATCTCGTAGATAAAACAGTAAAGTTGGAGAAATAGCCCCCGAACAGACAGCGAGAGATATTACCGGCCCAGTTGTTCGGAGCGTAACGAATAATGATGCTTGCTATGCGAATGGTGAGTGATGCGACGCGTCTGCGTGCTTTTATTATCGGGCTAACATTTCGCGTTTGCTGGCACCATCGATATTTATCGTAGTTTTCTGTCGGGTAAACACATCTACCAGCTACCAGTCACAATATCACGGTTTCTATCTGAACAAAATTAAATCAAATCTCATGTAGGTATTTTCGATACACTTATGAACGTCAAATATTTAGAATCTACCATCAATATTATATTTATTAAGCCGACAAAACGATAAAATAGTTTTAAAAAATAT
>DWKC01000143.1:0-15497 GCA_018249195.1 Racta chiria
CAGGCCCGTCATGCGGAGCCAATGATTCTAGATATCTAGTACCCAGGACGCTCTTATATATAAACCTATTAACAGCGACATCAATTTGTCTCCATTTTGAAACATACGTTAGTGATATTATTGCTATTAGGTAAGTACAGTGTTTTATCACTAATGTCAATGGCTATTATGCGATTTTCCTGTTTCATTATTACCTAATGCCCTGACTGTTAAGAAGTGGCAACAGCATAACAGTAACCAATTCTTTTTATTCAAAATCAATATAAAATGTTTATTCATCTAGGTATTATCAATACACTTATGAACGTCAAATATTTAGAGTCTACCACGTTTCAGAAAGATGCCTTAACCATGAAGAGAAGGAATTGGTACAGCATTATTTACTAAAGTGACATTAACTTACGAACGGAAATGGGGGCGTAAAGCGCAAGTTCAGGACACACTGTGTTATAACTTAGCTTTGTTGTACCTATATTATACGAACGTGCTAAATTACTCATTACGTACGAGGCGACATTTTTAATAATCAACCACAAAACGGCGAATATGTTAACAAATATATATATAGCAAATACTAGTTGACCCAGCAGACGTTGTGCTGCAATAGAATATTATCGAAATTAGAAAAATAATGCTCATTGCTCATGTCACAGGCGTGAACACACGAATTCTGTGTTCAACATTCTAGATCAAAATCCTAAAAGTCTAAAGTGATTGGAAACATAAAATCAGAAAAATAATAATAACAGTAATAATCTCAGACCACTATTTCGACCTTCACCCCAAATCACCGGGGAATCAGTTATGCGGTAAAATTCTGAATGCTTTGTGGACACACATAATTTGCAATGTTGTACGAATTTAACTTGATAAGGTTTTATTATAGCACTAGTGCCGTAAAGTAAAAAGCACGTGTGTGTAGTGAATTACTTTACGTCCCTAAAAACGATGAAATAAAACCCACATTACGAGCGCGTGTTCCTGTTGAATTGCAACGCGTACTCACGATATTCATGGTCTCGCCATAATCATGGTACACAAATTGAGAGTACCCGTTGCATTTTAATCTGCAATAAAATTTTAATGATAGTTTTTTTCAGAATATCACCTAGTTATTTTGGCGACGACGTGCCGTTGATACGAAGGTACTTCACCATTCGTATAATCATTAGATGGTCATGTATCATTAATTATTTAAACTACGTTCCTACCATTACCATAATTATTATGAATTAGGGATCATTAGAAACCTCGACGAGCAAAACAATTTAGCCATTATTATTATGTAAGTAAACATGGGACATGTTGTGTTGGTCATTGAATCCCTCATAAGCCGATTTCAAGTTTGTCGTATGTAATTGATCATAGATTTGACCATAGATCATAGATAAGTTTACAAATTCAAGGCCGAACCGGTTTGTCCTATCTTGCAAAGAGAAGGAAGATGAATGCGGAAAAAGATAATCCAACCGTTTCCAATGACACACTATCAGTCGGAACTGATACAAATAGGACTTTATCACTAGAAAATACTCATGTCTATGGAAGTAAAAAGGGGGAGGGGGCATCTGCCCCCCTGGAATCCGGGTAATGTACCTACAGTTGTCGATAAAACTAATAATTTTACATAGTATTAGGGTAATATTAAAGTAATTGCCGATTGGCACTGCGAAATTAAAACTGGTTTTTTTTCTAAGATGTAACTATATATTTAATCAAAATATTAACCTTCGTTATCTATATATTGTTGCTATCTAATCGGAAGTTTATTTATGCCCTTGTGATAGAAATCTAGGGGTCTAGATTCCACAAACTGCCTTAAATAAATCTCTATAAAAATGGTTGACTGCTTAGTAAAAAAACTGTCGCTGCTAGGTGTTATAAATAGTGGCTTCGAGCTACACAAACCTTACGAAACATAGGCATACCACTCAATAGGGAATGGGCCTTCAGGTCATAACGCAGGGGAGGCATCGGTGCGTTCACTCCCCATATGCGCCGGATAGTTGACGAGGGTGTTTTAGTGGGTACAAGTCCCACATAACCCATGTTGGGTATCTTGATGGAAGATTTCCCCCTCAAAAAAAAAAAAGGCTGGCCACTAAGCCCCCAACAATCCGCACTGAATCAGCATGGAGCAGGATCTAACATGTTATGATGAGGAACCGTGCTTTATAGTTGGCTATTAATGGGTCTAACTTAAAAAGAAGACCTTTTGAACAGTCTTATCTCCGAGCTCGTGTAATTCGTTGAACGACTTGCTTTGGGTGCGCCATATTTTTTTTTACATGAAATAAATTAGCGCTTGACTACGATCCCGCCTGATGGAAAGCGGCGATGTTATCTAGATGGTAAAGCGCACTAATTTAGTAAAAGCCGACACTCTCGACGACTCTTGAAGACTTTTACATCGTAATCGAACGGGAACACTGACGCGGGCAACTTATTGCAGTCTTTCGCGGTGCGCATGATGAAAGAAGACGCAAATATATAAATATCTAGTTTAATACGCGTTATTTAATTAAGATAGCTTATGTAAAGACAGCTCACAGATGTCGAATTATCTGTGACAAACCGACTAAGGTTTTACGGATTCCTAATAGTGTAGGTAAATATACCTATTAATGATAAATAAATAAATAAAAATAAAAATAAAAACTTTTGCTTCTACAGTTTAAGATATCGGTCGAATTTTAAACAATGGTAATAATAGTCTAGCCAATTTGCTTACAAGGAAGAGAGCGTTCGGTCGCGGTCGTTAGCAACAAAATACGCAAGAATAATTGTTACGTCAGAGTTCAACCTTGGTCATGAAACCGTGAGGTATTTTGTTTTATTATTTTAAATTACGAGTTTCTGTTACCGGTATGTGACACGCCCTTATCGGTGCTTGTTTAAAATAACATTTTTAAGCAGATAAACCAGTTTCCATACGGACAATAATAATACGGTCCCGTTAAGTACGTAGGTAATTATTTTATTTTGCAATGTCCCAAGAAACCTTGGGACTACATTCTTAGTGATCTTTCAGAGTGGATATTATTGTTTAAATCGGTCCAGCGGTTCTCGAGTTTTGCGCTCAGCAACACATTTGGCGATTCATTTTTATTTATATAGATGTAGACGCCCCTTGCGTTCACAGCGACGCGAGTGGCGCGTCTTACTGTTGACTCAATCCGCCTGTCACATGAGTCTAGCGTCTGATAGTGACTTACGCGTATGGTTCTAAACAGTTTTGATTCAACCGCCGCGTCACTTATATGGAATCAGCAGTCAATACATTGAATTTACCAAATTTTCTATATTGTATTTCTCACTTCAAGTACAAATTTTTCGGAAATAAAAATTCTTAATTTATGGGTAATAACTACCAACGCAGTAAATATTTGAGAAGAACGAGACACGAGCAATGAGACTGGAATGCAACTACAGACTCCATGCATTCTTTCTATTCATTATAAAAACCCCCAATAATAGGTTCTCCCAAATATCTTCTATGGACAGCGAACAGCTACAAATTTATTAGGTACTAGCTTGTACCAGCGACTTCGTCCGCGTGTTAGGGTTACACGGCCTAATATCTATGCCACTGCCTGGTATCGGCCCCTTACACATTCTCCTTATTACATATGAATCGCAGATACATAAGAATACAATTTTTTGTACGAAATTATACCTTATTTCATTAAGAAAAAGACCACGCAATTTGACTGCGATAGCACGCCTCTGGGCCGCTCAGTAACAAAATGTTCTTCGACCGGTGGAGACAGATGAAAACACTGATATACGGTAAGTGGAGACGAGTCCAATTTTCGAGTATTTCCTGCCCGAGTCAAGGAAATCGACTATTACCGGATAAAGATTAAGTTGGATTTATACTGGGAATTGGTTGTATTTATGTAAGACTTTATCGTTAATTTATTATTTTACCTAGCATTTTAAATATTTATTTTTCCTCGTGCGAAGCCGCGGCGGTAGTATAGTTCTAGCTAAAGGTAGGCTGATATAAGGCTTTGATAAGGCCAAGAGAGAGATCTCTTTGTCTCACTGCTTTGCTCGGCTCATATTGTGAAGGGTACAGGCTAATAACAAGGGCATAGTCCACTAAGCTGACTAAGTTAGGACTGATAGAAATCACATAGATACCTTTGATACTTGTATTGTTTATGTTATAAGCAGGTAAACGATCAGATGGGTCACCTAATGGTAAGTGATCACCACCGCCCATGGATATTGGGAACATTAGGCTGAGGTGTCGATCGAAGGAAGCGATAGATCTGCAATCAGGGGAAAACAACGAAAGAAGAGAAGCGGTGCATCGCTGAAGCAACCGGAATCAATAAAGACACCTGACAGCAACCAGACACACCCACAGAATCAGACACACCAACAACGTACAGCTTCATAACGGGTGACTGAAGAAGAATGAAAACGAGGAAGACTCCAAAACGAACACATATATTATGTCGATTTGCAGAACCAAAAATCCGTAGCGTAAATAAATAATATTTATCTGCGGAGTTGTCCGCAGCCAGGGGTTCGGAAGCATCGATTAAATTCACAATTGAATTTAACTGCGTTATTATTTCAACGGCCGGTTGCCGTGTAAGGACGGGAGAAGAAAAGAACTAACTCTCAAGCAGGCTGACTCAAGCAAGATGGTGGCCGCTAGCTAGACGGGCATTCAGTTATAAAAATCCTTCCGCACGCCCTACCACCAAGCTGCTGACTTCTGTCACCTCTTACGATACCCTGGTCTGCCGGCGTGGCATTGGGGTTGGTGTTCAAGGCCGCCCAAATACGGGGCGACTACACTGAGAACTTTCAAGAGTGATGGTTTCTGCACGATGTTTTCCTTCACCGAGGCAAGAGATAATCAATTCCTAATACACTGCTTAAAAATATGCTTAAAAATATGAAAATAAGATAATACACACATAGATTTGTAAATAAGAGGGGCGTGCAGGCAACCTAGGCTTCCTTAGGGCCTTCAACGTTCAAATGGCTAGTTTATCATTGCAATATATCACCGATTAAGTTTATAATATCAGTATGGTAGTTCAAAACAAAAAGCCTACCTTTGAAAACTGGAAAGTGATTTCAGTCGTCAAAATATTCCGTTTTGAGAACAATTTTGTGTCAGTCTGTGTTTATGTCATATGGCAACAGAGGTATTTTGTCATCAAAGATAAATATTTTAATAAAAAAGGATATGGGAAAAAATATAAGGAGGTCATAATCATTTTTCAACACGGTTATTATTTATAAATCTCATAAATAGATCGCTATTAATAAAATAATGAAATTACTTCTAGTATGCAATACTAGAAAAGGGTAGAATGAAATCCCGATGAAATATGAGATATGATATTTTTTAGGTATTATATTATATTAGGTAGTATTGGTAGGCTTACTAGAAGTCTGATGTGATTAATTCTACACAAGGAAATTAAGCAAGGAAGCCAGAGAGGCGGCGACCATCAAAATGCAGCGTGATTAGTCGATCCAAAATTGCACAATACGCGTACCCAATATAGGATCGATTGGTGTTACGTTTTACCAGTTCGCCCTAGACGCGGTCGGTAGCAGGTTGACCGCTAGAGGCAAAACTTCATGATCCCTTACGTGCTTCGGAGGGCACGTAAAGCCGTCGGTCCCGGCTGCTAAATTTAGATTTCAACCGTTAAGCCATGTTGAAGGCCTTCGGGCGGCATAAACATTTCCGACACTTGGGTTGGTCACTAACCCCTCCACTGATACACTGGAACAGCTTGATAGAGTATGCTCTAGTCCTCCTCAGTATGGTGAGAGACCCCGTGTTTAGTATTAGACCATTAATGGGTTAAAGCCACTATAAGAGGTACAATAATGAATACAATAGAAAATATATTACTTAGTTATTACTATTATTATGAGAGAATTTGATTATAAAACTGAACACTTTATACGTAAATGTACTTACCTATTGTAATGGTTTAATAAGGTTTATTCAGTTGTAAAACTTGTGAATAATGTTGAAATAAAACTTGTTTTCGAGAACCTTAAAATAGTTTTTAATTTGATTACAATCCTCGTATCGATTTTTTTAATGTATCTACCATGTTTATCCGGCCTTTGTTCACTGCTTAATAATATTCCATTTTACATAAACAGTAACATTTGTTTGTGTGTTTTGTAATACACGTCCAACATTTCTGATATACAGCGGGATGGTTATCTAGTAAACCTGATGTGGATCTCTTAGGGATCAGCCAAACTAATAGTTTTGGAAGAAGTTGGGGAACTAATCAAATTGGAGATATACAAAAGCTGTCATACGAAAACTTATTCAATGATATGAGTATTTACTAAGGGTATGATAAACTTTACGATCTGGAGTAACTGATGCGATTACATTACACCGTTTTGTAGACATCATCTGTCGGTCCAGTTGATACATTAATAATAATATCTCAAAACTAATCAAAATCACTCTTGTGGTTAACTATAATGAGACAAGAAGTTATTTTTATAACAGCTGCGTATCGGAGATGTCTTTGGTGATACCAGTGACGCTGATCATTCGGACTATATCTGATAACTCATCTGGTCATTTATCGGCAATTTTCGATATTATCACGCTATAGTTTTGCCCTAATATAATAGATAAGCAACCTCTCACTCCACAAACAAATCTTGAAGCCGTTTGGAGAGTTGTTGTATTTCGATTTCGCCGCGATGTTTTCTTATCAAATGATCCAATAGAGATATAAACTTAATATATTTTTTAAATAGTATCTCCATAATACTACTAGTGAAATAATATTTAGACAAATGCTCTGTAGACGATGCGTTGCGATTTTAAAAAACATTTATGTAAGGACCGGGAAAAGGAACTTGGAAGTACCTACTTACTAGTTGTTTAAAAAACTACTACAATGTAACTATAAATTACATAAAGACTAAATAAATATCCGCCTGCCTTATACTAAATTTTGAGTAAGTAGAAGTTTGAAAGTAGGGTGAAAGGACGCACTAAAAACAGAGTAAGTTCTAAATTAAGTTAATCCTATTTTCTATTAATCTATCCATATCATAATATGCCTATGCCATGCCTAATTAATTTTTCATAATCAACATTTAATTTTTCTGATAAACGTAGGTCCGTTATTATATTACGTTATGTAGTTTGGAAGTATACGCAAATATTTTTGTACCTACAAAGATAGAAATACATTTAAAAAGTGTTGGTTCTTAAGTAAAAAAACGAATTCATTTTTATTTCTTGTCTTAATCATTGCCGCGCTATATATAGGCTGGAAGAAGAATTTTTATCACTTACCCTTTTAAAGACATCATTACACTAATTAGATGTTGGAGTTCAATGACTTCAAAACCGTGAAAATATTAAAAATAAATTAAAATAGTTATCTTTATGTTATCGTTATGTAAGGCCTCCATTACCGATTAATAATATAACGATCAGATGAACTAAACTTAAAACTACTTGTGTTATATGATAATGATATTTATGCACAGAATGTAGACTAAGGGCATTTCAATATCCATATGATAACGATTTGTGTACTTATTGATAAATATACTATGTATACTTTTATAATAGTATACATAGAAGGTACGTGTAGGTGTACGGGGCAATATTTTAGTTCAATAATAAAATGAGGAACATCAATTATAGCTTGCTTAATCCTAATATGCGCTACTAAACAGCAGATGTGTATTATCATAATTATTAAAGATATATGATACCGTGTTTCGTGTTTGCTGAAAACCAGTTATGTTTGGTAGGCCACCGCAACAGAAATAGATAATCATCCCACATCTTAAATAACATGCAAACAATAATTTATGATTTAAACTTCTATTTTTAGGAATGAAATACATAAGTAAATAATACAATACTTTAAATAATGATCCTGAGTGATAAGGTTTATTATCAAACTGGCAATACCTACTCGTTGTTAATAAGTAACAATATATCGATACAGTCTCACTAATTACTGTCGCGCCAAATATTTGCAGATAGCAGTTGGTTCATTTTCCGAATGGAAATCATCAACATTCCCTGCATTTTTAGTCAAAGTGAACACACGCACGCTATGCTTCCAATGCTATGTATCCTTCCGTGCGATATTATTGCGATCAGGCACTCACCGGCTTGACATGTCGATTTAGGGGACCTTCAGTCATTTTCCAAGGTGTGATAATACCGCCGCGCTTCGTGCGGTGACGGCTGACATCTGTAACAGGCCATCGAGGTCATGTTATTGCTGAGTTACCTGAGATTGGGTAGTAATACAATACACAAACATTCGGCCTCACTTGTACTGTATGTGTAGCAGGCAAAGATGCATGAAGGCAGCTCTTGATTTTCGGGAACGAGTTAAACGCGCAGCATTTCTGACAAGAGGTCGTCGGCGAGCCTTGTTTATCACTGAATCACTGAAGGAGATGAGAGGTGGAGGGTGGGCGGCGCGGCGGCAGTGATGTCAGTGAGTGAATGACGTGTGATAATATTTTTCGGTTCACTTTAAAGGAACCTGACGTATGCGCATTCACGTTCCGTTTTACTATCAACAGATATATGGGAAAGGTATAACGTAGGTAAAGCTAGTAATATGTTTTATTTTAGTTTACTTACAGGGTATGACGTTAATAATTCCCAAATAAGTAAGTAAACATAGTAATCCCACAGCAATATTATACTCTATTGACACACATGAATAGTCAGCCAAAACTAAAAATTATATCAAAAATATATCTTTTATAAATTCATAAATAAATTTGATAACTTGTCAGGCAACAAGGTTACACCTAAACTGTTAGCAACAACGGCATAATATAAAATTTGCTCCGTTAAATACTCAGGGTCTACAGATTACAAGGACCCACATAAGTAATTTATACGGTCTAAATATATTAGTTCCGAATCTAATTAAAACACATGTTATTTCCATACAATCCTATGAAGTATATAACTTCATTATTTTACGCTAACTATCAAAAATCTCACATTATAATTATTTACCTCGTTATTTAGGTTTCTTGTTAAAGATAAGATTATTTATTATTATTCAAATTATTTATTTGATGAATTTTATTTTGTATATACATGTTTATAGTTTCCTTACAAGAAACTATTTCCTAAAGGGCTGTTTAACATTTTTCTCGTACTAGTTTTCCGTAGAATCATTATGCCGTCACATTCACACCATCCCGTTTGCCCACGATACCGGCTGAAAAGCATGCATTTCAACCACGAACATCGATGACGTACCGACCTATTTATTGTACGTTATTTTATGCCTTTTTTACTAATCTTGTCATTTTCGTGGTGTACAATAAATAATTATAGTAAATAAAAAAACATGTTGCTTTCGTATGTAACTTCGTTATTTATTTCATGAAAAATTATTGCAATACAAGGGGTCGATAGATGCTGGTACATGCCATAATACCAATTTCATGCAATGAAATTTATTTTAAAGTCATGAAATTACCTATTTTAAAACCGATTTCATGGAATGAAGGAAAATATTATATTATGAATGAAATGAAAATGAAGAAAGTAACGATTAAAATAGATATAAATATAAAATTAAATGAAAGTAAACACCCATCACGATATCAAAAATCGTGTCGTCTGTCAGCTAATTTGTTAGCTTTTATTTATGCTTTAAATCGTTCCCGCGGGATAAGCGGACAACGTATACACCAATACCGAACGAGTTGAGTCGTTAGTCGAGCGGGGGACTTGTTCAACTCCCCTCACTGTGATCAGGGTCCTGTTTTCGAGCAACATGTTTCATCTTTTCTTTCCATTCTTGTGAGCAGTTTGCCGCCACTTCGAATAGAAATCTACGAAGTATTCGATCGAAATACCGGCAGCTTGAGCCGCGCCCACGATACTGAAATCTTTGCACTGCTCTTCTCCACTGCCCAGTTCGTTGCCGACCAGTAAAATGAGAAGCGGTGCCGTCTTGCCGTGGATAGGATTGTCCGAATCGCCATTACCAGTGTGAATTTGCTTTTCATCGCCCGTAAAGTGATTACAAAACTCCATTATTCCTATAAAATTGTGAACGTTGGGAGGGGCCTTTCGGGGATATTTTATTAGAGGCAGAGGCCTAGTTTGGCCTGGACGTTGGGTTTTGAGAAAACGTGACCCGCTTTTAAGTTCGGCTTCGAGCCAACGAATCGCATCTCGAGCTGAACTTCGCTCGCATTTCAAGTTATCCAGTTCCTGTAACACTGAAATATAAATCATCATTGTAAGTTTCCTTCATGTCATATTGTCAAATAAACTAGAGAATCTTTTGTACATCGTTGATATGTTTGTACTAATTCCTAACGATCCGGCTCGAAGGATCAGTTTTTATTGTTGTGGAGGTCACACATGAGATCTGCACATTTTTACAAAAATTCCCACATTAACATTAAATGTTTTTAACGAAAATAGGGTACAATTTATATCAATAGCAAAATATAGAATACAAAATAGAACTCTATAACATACCTACTGTAGGAATAAGGAACACAAAATTCGTTGCACGCATTAGCTGTTTAATTCGTCGCAGAAATTTGTTGAGAACTGCAGCATCCAATACGAGTAGGGTAGGCTCGGGGCCCTGCCCACTGCGCTCCAGCTCTCGCACCTGTGACGCTAACCACAAACGACCCAATCTTTGAGGCAAACCAACACTTTCACCTTCAGTTACTTCCTGAAATTCAAATAAGTTATTTTTAACAAATACCTAAACTATAATACAATATATAATATCTTTAAACAAAACTCGAATAATTTATTTCATGTAGCTATTTTCAATACATTCATAGTAGATTCAAATATTCATTATTATGAATATTTTGAATCAACCACCTTTTTGGGAAAGGTGCAATAATAAAGAGAAGAATCTGCCAATCAATACCCTCACAATACATAACTAACAACAGTCCGAGCATAAAAAGGATGTTTTCAATAAAAAAAACCTTTACCGAGAAGGTGACAGCAATACAGACCAATGTTATTTTGTTATTGTATCAAGGGACATTTTCCAACACTACATTACATTACAATAGAGATAATAATATAATTGAAACCACATACCACATTTTTTGAGTTGTGCCATTCCCTGCATTTTTTACTATTTATTTTAATAGTTAATTTGGGAGGAATTACTTTTTTCACATAGAATACCTTTAAATATTTGTTGTAACGAATGCGAGGCACAATTTTTGCTATTTGATTACCAAAATCAATGAAATTTAAAATCCGTATAATATTTTCCTCGTAAACTGAAGGATTATATTTTTCCAAAATCTGCCATTCAGCAGCATCTTTGTCAAATTTTCCAATACTAGTGCCACGTAAGGCAATATCTTCAGGCAAAGGAATCATTTTATATTCAAGCTTAAATTTTTTAGCAACAGCTTTAGCTGTATCAAATATTTTGCACTCATCTTTGTTCAATGTTTCCTGAGTTCCAGAGTTGAAATAAAAAATGAAAATATTCAGTAAGTCAACAACACATTGAAACAATGAATCTCCACTTTCACCACAAGATAAAATCAAATCTTTTTCAGTGAGGATCCAGTCTTGAAGTAGTTTTATACTGGGTAATATGTTGTCTCCAAGAAAAAATTGCTGTAAACCTTGAATATTGAAATGTCCACCATCATCAATTTTGGTTTCATCTTTATTCACTTCCACTTCATCATTTGAAATCTTTAACTCCGTTTCATTTATAATATCAGTATTTATTGTTGGAGGTTCATTTCTTTCAGAATCTTCGACATTTAAATTCTCAATTAACTCTTCTTCATTGTCTGAAGCATCATAAAATGAATCATCACTTTTTGAATTTTCATTTTCAGACTCACAGCTCGAGTCGGACAAATCACCATCTGAGCAAGAAGAGTCGTGATCAAAGCTGTCTATGTCTTCATCACTTAAATCAGAGCTTCCTGATGAAGCAGCGCGGCGTCTTCGACGTCTCTTAGGTACTATCTTTTTATTATTTGTCTTTGCATCAACATTAGATGAAATTTTAGTCTTTACGTCACCATTACATAGGATTTTATTCTTCGGGACACCATTGGACGCAATAATTACATCTCCATTTTGTTTAGGCACTTCAGTATGTGAATGATTTCCATTACTTATTATTGTTTTTGGTACATATGTATCTTCTTCAATGTCATTTTGAATTTTCTCTTTCTCAGGTTGGACTATTGGGACAGTTCGATATTTTGGTACATACTTCGATGCTGGACTTTTGAGGCCTAGCAATCCTAGCTGTTTCAGAAGTTTTTGGAGCAATTGAGATAGTAATGCAAGAGTAAATGCTTTGCAAGCAAAAGCTTTTTGATTATCTGTTTCAGTGATTTTCGCTACAGTGAAGAGACATATTTGAACCATATTATGAATGATGTTAAAATTTAAGTAAGATGGATTGATGTTTTCCTCTTCAGATGCTTGATAAAAATCATTATAATTTGCATTAACATCTGGAAGTGGCATTTTAGTAAAATCCAGGGCCAGTTTTAGCTGTTGTGCAACAGTACTACAAGTTTTAGTAATAAGCACATCGTCCTTCCCAAGATACCATGTTTCAATTAACAACAAAAAATTGGCAACAGTATTTTGAACATGTTCTGCTTGTGTTATTGCTTCTGATGGTAATACTTCACAGAACTGTTTGTTTTTATCAAATATCTTTGTTAAATTTCCCATTCCTCCATCAAATGGTATCAGGCAACTTAAACAGTGAATATAATAACAGACTGATTCTAAATTGTAGTTTTTCTCAACAAATAAGTTTCCCAGTTGATTGAATGGCATTCCTGAGGTCAAATCAATTTGAGCAGCTTGCAAGTAGTAGCGAGCAGCAATAGATGGTTCGAAAACATTAAACAACTCTGTCTGATAACGACAAAGGTCTCCAAGATATATGAGACATGAGTATATTGCTGTACGCCCAATTTGACACTCTTCTTCACTAAATTTAGTGTTTAAGAGTGAATCCTTATCACTCTGTTGCTCCAAGTAATCCAACTCTTTCAGTTGAATGTTCATCTCAGATTGTATCCTGGTTATAATGTGCTGAAAGTGACCTATTCCAGACACTATGTGTGTAAACAAGTAACCATCATGTTTTCCATCTGTTTCCCCCATCCTTTTGGCAGCAGACACAGGTTCGTAGTAAGCTTTTCGCCATAGGAGCTCGAGTGACTTTTTACCATAATTCAAGGGGTCTAAAAAGAATAATTTTTCACAATTATCCTTTAATTTCTGACGCTGTAGTTCATTGCTAGAAGTGAAGAGATTGCCAATGACGTGACTGCCTTCGCTGCCATCTGCAGACAAATCCCCAAGGCGTCGAGAAACATCGCTTACATAGCTGAAATTGACGCAAATTATTATGAACAAAATTCTTATCGAATAAAATCTTCTGGAATATTATGACGTGATAACCTCTGATACATCACTGGTAGGTACATTTATTTACTATAGTTCTAGAATTATTTTGTAAGCAGATACTCACCGATAAACTTTCTTAGCTCGGTCAAAACGTTCCGATTTATTAGACTCTAAAAGTTCAATTGATTCGTTTTTCATTCTCAAGTCATTTTATTTAGATCTATCTTTCTTTTGTCTCAGTCGCAAAATTCACATTCACAATTTCACATCACTGTTGATTAAAAATTCATATCCACCACAGACTATAACTATAACAAAGTACAGACTACAGAATAAGAATAAAAACACCCATAAAAATCCTACAAGAGCTGCCAGCGCAGGACGTAAAGGTGCAGGGTGCGTTCCGAAGTACACAGAAAGCATTGTTCAGTGCTCTTGTGAGGAGAAGTTAGTTCCGTTACAATTATCATTACAAAAACACATTTGTTTTGTTCATTGCCGCAGTATCTCACGGAAATCTATGATGTCCTGAATCGTCGCCATTTTTGTGTGTCATGTGCTTTACTGAAAATGTTGGATTCTGCATCAGCAGCTTTTGCGAGAACATATCCTCAGATACCAGATATATCGATGTTTGGACGGCAATCTTTAGTATTGAAATCAAAACAAAGTTTCGGGAAACCACATCGCTTTTTGTCTGATTTCGGAACTAATCAATTGCTTTTTATCAGTGTCCCGTCCTCGTAGAGTATTATGTTCCTTGGTCTCGTCTTGACTAGCACAAGTCTGAGACAGGGTTCCCAACTTAGCGTTTCTTCCCCAAATTTAGTAACTCATTAAGTGGGACGGAAATTTTTTATGGTCTTTAAATTTGTAAAAGGATTTTGAAGGTTTATTTGTTGATCTAGCAAATTCTGACTTAGCGACATCTAGTACAAATTTTAATAGAACTACTCCGTAACTATATCTTTGGGTTTAAATATTTTTGAAAGATGGTAACACTTGAGATACTGACACTGTAGGAGTATAGTTCTCTAAAGTGAATAATCTATGAGCATAGTGCACTGTGGACAATAATATTTGACAGATGACTTGATAGTTTTCAAATTTATTTCAATCAATGCAGAGATTTAACTATATTTAAAAAAAATCACACAAGGTGGGGTACTAGGATATTTATTGTATAGTTATTGTAAAATCCATTAATCATTTAAATAGCTGCTGGTGTAGGTTAAAGGTAAGAATACCAGAAGGTAAAAACGCTACACGTTGAAAAAATATTTATTTTGGTACTTCATTGTTTAGAATTGAATTGGTTTTTTGTCCTGTACAGACTGTTTTTGTAACATTCTCGTTTTGTTATTAAATCTCGGTATGCCTTTAAATGTAGTATATATTTTTGGTCTTGTATTATTACGCACAATCATTGAGATAATTAAATACAATTGAGGTGTCGTATGTCTACATAGTATCTCAAAGTGCACAATCTTATTTTGTAGCAAGTCACTAAAAGTGGCATGGAAACGATGGAGAACCAGTCATGTGTGTTTTTGGGGATTAAAGTGAAGCCAGGGCCTATAGAACGCTATAAAATTGAGAATTTTACCCTTGATAATACTGTGGATACGCTGAAGAGTGAAGCTGAAAAAAAAGTAAATATACCATCAGCTTCATTAGGTGAGTGACTATTATGAACAATCATCATCATATTATGACAATAAAGTTATTGTTATATTTCATTGTTCCAGCTTCATCATTGCAACCCATAGCTGTCCCACTACTGGGCTCGGGTCTCCACTCACAATGTGTTGGGTGCAGGCCATAGCCCACCACACTAGTCTAGTGTGGATTGGTAGACTTCATACAACTTTGAGAGCTTTATGAGACCTCTCGGGAGTGCAGGTTTCCTTACAATGTTTTCCTTCACCGTAGCAAGTGATAATCAACTTCTGATACCCACATAACTTTGAAAATTTGAGGTGAAGAATTTGAACCCGGGATCAATGTTCAAACCATTAGGCTATCACTGCTTTCCAGCTTAAATAATAATAATTACTCATAATTTTTTTGCAATTAG